>JAWQEG010002150.1:0-10000 GCA_033782935.1 Petrolisthes cinctipes | reverse complement strand
ACAGCACACCACTTCCCTCCCCTCCCCTCCCCTCCACCCTGCCTGTCACAACGAGGTACAGTACTGGCACCACCGCTCCACCACTTCACCAAACCATACACCTGCCCTGGCGAAAATGAGGACAGGAAAAGCGATCGGTCGCCACGAGGAAGTACGGCAAGGGGCGGAAGTTCGACCTCACAACGCCTCTATACTGTCTACATCAAACCTGTACACAGATTACACAAACACCATTTTAGGAGTCTCTCTATATTGACAGAGTTTCGTTACTGCTTCAGGTCATAAGTATTTGGACTGTAACACCAGCTGTTTTTTATGTTTAACGTTGTGGGACACCTGCTACTAATCTGAAGAAGCAAGGTGCAAATGGTGTCACCAAAGAGACTTTCTAATAAGCAAATATCTGAAACACACCAAATATAAATGGTGTACAGGTAGGCCTATATAAATGATAAGACCACTGTCAACTGGCTCAAAAAATGTTTACTACTGTATCAACTAAATCGAAGATTAATACTACCCATACTGTACATACATACAGGTACGGTAATCATTCTGTTTATGAATGTTCAAATTATTATCCAACACTATTTTCTTGGTATGTGTAAAACTATACATACAGCCCACATTATGAACATTCTTATCAATATATGTCAATGTATGTATATATAAATAATTACACTAGGTCCGATTGTTGTCAGTGAAAAGTAACATCACCTCCAAGACCAACCAGCTAACATGCCATCAACACACCTCTGTCAACAATATTTCATTCACTGGAGTACTCACTCGTGGGAACGTGGGAACAAGACGAGACATACACAAAAAGAAGATAAAATGACGTGCACACACACAGGCTACATAATCATGTTCATATACGCATTCATTAATACGTCACACATTAGACGCAACATTAACTACACACACAATATAAACACACAACATTCATATAGACAGACAGACAGACCAACATGTGCGCGTTCTCACAATTCTGGACCAACACACACACAGCCACTTTCACACACGCACAATCAAGGAGAAAACAGCGTGAGAATGGACGATCTGCGCATGCGTGGTGATTAGGTTGGGGGTTAGGTTCACAGCGGACTCTTAGATTCGTCTCTGTGAATACATCAATTACTCGTTCGTCTTGGGAAAACACAGACAACAAACTCACAAGACAGACGGACAACCAAAAGATGGATAGAAAGCTGGAAAACCAATACAGTGTTGTGGTCACACGATGGATCGAGAGGGGGTAGAAAGCTGGATACTCCACTAGGGCGTAACACAAATTTCCACATGAATAGAAAACTGTATTGACGATGTTCCGCTACATTTGGATTTGAAAATGTGATCAAACTCCTGTAAATAATGGTTCGTCTTCAAATGATGTTGTCAACTACAGTACATGAGATACCAGCAGAACAGACTGTTTCATTCATCCATGAATCCATTAACTCAGATAATAATATTACTAAGGAAGTCAAATTGTGAATATGTTATTCACGGCACAACTAGTCGTAGTAGTGAGAGAAAGAGCACCAGTTTAAGGTGGATTTGGAACCCAAGATTTCAAAAGCAGTGATGCATATAATCGTAGGAGGCAAAACCCCTGTGGGCCACTGAACCTGGCTGGCCCCTGAACACTGCCAGCACCTCCTTCCTCCCAACCACAACCTCCACGCAACACTAACTTTAGCACAGAATAAACTGTAATTTTACAAGACTGGTGTTGAAACCAAGGTCTAGAATTAGAGAAAGGTGTAGAAGCATAGTGTCGGAGCATAATGGAATGATACTGGTGAATGGCGAAAAAAATGAAACTGTTAGTGCAATCAACAATGGCGAGCCTCGTTCATAACTACTTTGGTATATGTTCATGCTCACTAAATATCTCTGTATAAAGAAACTGAATGAGGCGTTAAACTGGCCAAGTTTCTACAAACATTTATACATAACAACTTTTTGTTAATATCAGCAAATTAGTAATGCGGTAGGCCTAAGTGAGGAAATGTCGGGAAACTAATGGTAGTGTGGCAAGGAAAACCTCCTTAACACGAAAAAGGTTATATTGAGTTACTACAACGTTTCAGCCCGACTTGGTATCTATTTAGGTCATAAATAAAGGAGGACCAAATCTGGAAGTATAGCTGTTCATTATCTCAATATAAACTTGCTAGTGTTGTGTGAGTCTTCATTGACATCCTCAGTTCACAAGATTGTAAATATCGCCTCTCTAATGGATATGGTGTGTGTGTGTGTGTGTGTGTGTGTGTGTGTGTGTGTGTGTGTGTGTGTGTGTGTGTGTGTGTGTGTGTGTGTGTGTGTGTGTGTGTGTGTGTGTCGCTCTGTCCTTGTTCACCCACCGCCCACACACCTGCCTCAGAGCTCTCCTTGTGTGACCCCTTACCTCCACTATCTCTACCTTCACTATTCATCTCACTCCTTAGTCGTTTTCGTTATATCCTTTCATCTCCCTTGATAATTTCTCTCTTTCTGTATTCTTATCAATCCTATCCTCTATCTCTCTCTATATATATCCATCCCAACTATCTATCCAACTTTTATCTGTACCTTGTCTCTGCCAATCCTTTATCCCACTTCATTTACCCTTCCCTGCAACCCTCCTTCCAAGTTCTAATACTTCTTGTAGACGTAACATAGTTCACCGATCGTCTACCTCAATGATATCATGATATCAATGTTCCACTCACGACACACAACAATTATGGTACTAGTCCGTCTATCCTACAACTAGAGTGTGGAAGGATAAAAACATTAAATATTACTCTCCCTCTCTCCCCTCCCCCCAACACACCTACCCCTTCCTTTCCTTCCCAACTATAGAGCGTCTGCCTGTCTGTCTGCACGTCCCCCCTCCCCCCAAATGCTTGCAGTCATCCCGACTTCCTGCCTGCCTGTGATTTTAGAGCGCAGGCACGTGGAGGGGGAGAGGGAGGGGGTGGGTGCTTACAGGAAGGAGACGAGATGAAAAACCACACTAACATGAACGCACGCGCGCACGCACGCACATATACAGAGAGAGAGAGAGAGAGAGAGAGAGAGAGAGAGAGAGAGAGAGAGAGAGAGAGAGAGAGAGAGAGAGAGAGAGAGAGAGAGAGAGAGAGAGAGAGAGAGAGAGAATGATATTAAGGTGACACTGAAAGACAAGAGTCATCATCATGGTCATTAATCTACAAACTGGCAAGATAATGATGGACGAAGGAAGGAAGGAACAAAGAAAAAATGATAAAGAAAGGAAGGTAAGAAGGAAGACAGGAACAAAGGAAGGAAGAAAGGAACAAAGAAAAAATGATAAAGGAAGGGAGGTAAGTAGGAACAAAGGAAGGAAGGAAGGAAGAAAAAAAATAAAAGGGGAAGGAAAGGACAAATGATAAAGGAAGGAAGCTTATTGTGACTCAGTGCAGACAGTGCTATAACGAAGGAGAAATTAGCAGGAGAGGAAATGACATGGCAAGGCAGGAGAAACGCGACCTTGACGACGAGGATGAGGGAGTGAGGAAGGATGTGAGGAAGATAGGTAGGGTGATGGGAGAGAGGGGTAAGAAGAAAGGTAGGGTGATGGGAGAGAGGAAGGAAGACAGGTAGGGTGATGGGAGAGAGAGGAAGGAGGAAAGGTAGGGTGATAGGAGAGAGAGGAAGGAGGAAAGGTAGGGTGATGGGAGAGAGAGAGGAAGGAGGAAAGGTAGGTTGATGGGAGAGAGGAAAGAAGAAAGGTAGGGTGATGGGAGAGAGAGGAAGGAGGAAACGTAGGGTGATGGGAGAGAGAGGAAGGAAGACAGGTAGGGTAATGGGAGAGAGGAAAGAAGAAAGGTAGGGTGATGGGAGAGAGGAAAGAAGAAAGGAAGGGTGATAGGAGAGAGAGGAAGGAGGAAAGGTAGGGTGATGGGAGAGAGGAAAGAAGAAAGATATGGAAACAAGTGAGAGGAAAGAAAGATATGGTGACAGGAGAGAGGGAGGAAAAACGGTAGAGTGACGGGAGGGAGAGAGGAATGAGTGAGTGAGGGAGAGAGGGAGGAAGTTGGGTAGGGTGACGGGAGAGAGGGAGGAAGTGGGGTAGGGTAACTGGAGAGAGACGAAAATGTGAAGGGTGGAAAAAAAAAAAAAAAAACAGATGACGGTAGGAAGGAATATATAAATACACATAAAAATTGGAGTATAAGTGTGTCGAAATTTGGCAGAGAAACGAAAAAAACAAAATGATGAGAGGACGGGGGGAAAGGATATATATAAAAGAACATAAACAAAGGAGTATTAGGGTGTATATATTAGGCAGATATACACTAGAGATGATGAGGTTAGAGGAAAGGGAAATAATAAGTTGTGATGATGATGATGATGATGATACCAGTTTACAGTACTACATACATTATAGGCTATTGTATATATATATTTTTTTTTTGTTATGTCAGCGTGTAGTGACAGTCATTGTTGGTCTCTGTATCTGAGCTAAGCCTTGGTCATGTCCTGTCCACCTGTTTATTGTTCTCTTTCCATACGTCTCCTGTCTGTTTACACCACCTGCCTACCTTACACTTCACTCACATCACCTGCCTCACACTTCACTCACATCACCTGCCCCACACTTCACTCACATCACCTGCCTCACACTTCACTCACATCACCTGTCTCACACTTCACTCACATCACCTGTCTAACACTTCACTCAAGTCACCTGCCCCACACTTCACTCACATCACCTGCCTACCTCACACTTCACTCAAGTCACCTGCCTCACACTTCACTCACATCACCTGCCTACCTCACACTTCACTCACATCACCTGCCTCACACTTCACTCACATCACATGCCTCACACATCATTCATATCACCTGTCTCACACTTCACTAATATCACCTGCCTCACACTTCACTCACATCACATGCCTCACACATCATTCATATCACCTGTCTCACACCTCACTAATATCACCTGCCTCACACTTCACTCACATCACCTGCCCCACACATCACTCACATCACCTGCCTCACACTTCACTCACATCACCTGCCCCACACATCACTCACATCACCTGCCTCACACTTCACTCATCTACCTAACACATTATTCACATCACCTGTCTCACACTTCACTCACATCACCTGCCCCACACATCACTCACATCACCTGCCTCACACATCATTCATATCACCTGCCTCACACATCATTCATATTATCTGCCTCACACGTCACTCACCATCTTCCTAACACATTATTCACATCACCTGCTTTACATCTCACTCATATCACCTGTCTCACACATCACTCACATCACCTGCCCCACACTTCACTCATCTACCTAACACATTATTCACATCACCTGTCTCACACCTCACTATAACATCACCTGCCCCAAACCTCACTCACACCACTTTCCCCACGTTTCACTTACACCTCGTTCACACCACTTGTCTCACACCAGCTGTCCCACCCTTTATTCATACCACCGGACCCACATTTCACTTACACCATCTGTATAATCCGTCACTAACACACCTGCGTCACACCTAATTCACACCAGTGTCTCAAATAACAACAGGTCTCACAACTCATTCACACCTGTGACGTGTCAAATGTTTTTATAAACTCATTGCTTCACTTACACAACTTACGTCCCTTCATATAAAAATAATAATAATGTTTACACTTCAATGTCAAGGAGAGTGAGGGATGGATGACTAGAGAGTAAGGTGTTAGCAGATGGAAACGTGAGATGGGAGATGAGATGGTAGAAAGTAAAATGAGAAAGTCAGACAGAAAGTGGGTGGCATGTGAGTGTGGGTAGACGGACGGGGTGTGTGTGAGAATTGGTGTGTGGAGAACTGGGAAGTTTTGGGAAGAGTTGGAGGAAGTGGAAGTGTGACAAATGCCAACTGGAAGCCATGGGCAAATTTACGGTAAGAAAGTAAAAGTGGAAAGTCTAACGGTTGACTGAACAGAGGTGTGTGTGTGTGTGTGTGTGTGTGTGTGTGTGTGTGTGTGTGTGTGTGTGTGTGTGTTCATGAAGCAAAGGGGCACAGCAGTAACGAGTACAGGGGATGTTAGTACAAAGTCGATCTTTTTGGTGTATTGTATGATGATGATGATGAATAGTATTTTATAGACAGAGGAAGGGAAACTGGAAGAAAGGAGGAGGACATAAAAGTTGAAGAGAAAGAAAAATGAAATGAGGAGAAAGTAGAATGAAAACAGAACAGTCTTACATGTAAATGTAATGGAGTGCACAGTGTGTGGGAGGAATTTACGTGGGCAGAAAGAATGCACTATAATCGCATATTTCTTCTGCACTTCACTCTTCACAATTTCCAGTTTGGGTGAGGCACAAAGGTTGTCGATTGCATTTGGACCTCAGTGTGCATGTATTTGGCTCATCGATTCGGTTCTTCATACAGGCTAAAAAAAATGCCGAAACTCTTGTTGAAACTAGATTCGCAATACTGAGTAGCATCAATCATTGGTAACTGTTTAAATGTCTGACTCTTCAGCGACATGCCTTCGTATAGGATAATTATTTACATCTTAACCATAGGCCTACCCACTACCAGCACAGGTACAGTCGCGGCACATAATCCTTGACCAGACTTCCCCTTACAACCTAATCAAGGACTATGTGCCGCGACTGTACAACAATGATACTAAGCTAGGACAAAGTATTTCTCTTCTCAAGCACAAGATTCTACTGGTGAAGAAGAAGATAATATTCACAACTTACAACTTAGGCTTTCAGAATATATTACGTGGTTTTATGATAGGAAGTTTCAGTAGCCTATAACATAACATAGTGTTGTTCAGTCTGTCCCCTATACTCCAACTCCCATATGGCCCGGGTTAGGACGACATTCAAGGAAGCCAAGGTTGGTATCATAATAAAACATTAGTATTACTGCTGGTTCAAATTCCACATTGCTCAACTAATTACATTATAGTGTGAGTCTGGTCGCCCCCATTCACATTTACCTTGGCTTCAACGTAGCAAGGAGGATTGTCTGTGAATACTACTAGACACTGCTCTCTCCGCCATAACATAAATACTATATATCAACCACAAGAAGGTATAAGTGGCCAGCATAAATTTGTTACATAAGCTTACCCCGACCGTCAGTGATCTCCACCTACGTTGCCATCACATACCTGTAAAAAGAAAGACCAAGTTAGTGACAATATACAAGAAATAGAAGGTGACGGTGTTTGTACTATAAGACGAAGAGGTAATCTTCCTTCCTTTCACTTCAACTTTCAACATTTTTATAACAGTAATATGCTATCATTTATCATTCACGCATACAAAAATATACGGTAGTTGTATTAACAAGAGAAACTGTTGACATTTTTCCTTCACGAATTTTCTAAAGGCAAATGAAACAGCGTTCTGAGACTGCAAACCTCTGCCAAGGATGAACAAACCTTAACAATATATTTAGCTTACAATGAGCACATCCTCCAAAAGTAGTGAAAGGCTACTAATAGCTTCACGAATAATTCACCCAAATCATTACTAATGAAATACATATATAAATATATGCATACATACATACAGGATTCAGATCCAGCAGACCTCTCCCCAAATCTAACCACTTACTGCCTGTCACATGGCCCACCTTTCCTAAAAATTAATTTAGGCAACCGATGCAGTTCTATAAATGACGAGGACTTTTGGCACATATATAGGTAAGAAGTATAGCAATGAATACCTTCCATAACTTTACTCTTTAAATATCGTCATCACACCAACACCCACTCTGACCTATACACCCAAACAGATTAACCTAAATATATAAACGGAACTTATCCTTGTATATGTATGTGAAATTCATCAATGTATAAACCCGTAAATATACATGTATAATCCTATGTATATATACACACACACACACACGTGTATATATATATATATATGTATATATATATATATATATATATATATATATATATATATATATATATATATATATATATATATATATATATATATATATATAACGTACTTAGTGGCATGCATCCTTAGTGGAGTAGTATTAAGAGGGTGTGTGGGAAGAGGGGATAAACGCAAGTGGGAAAGGGGGAGGGGGGGGAGGGGGATAGAAGGGGTGATAAGAAGGAAGAGAGAAATAGGACGGAAAAGACAGGAGCGAGGCAAAGAAGTAAGCAGTGAAAGAAACGTGAAATGACAGATCATCAGCAACGGGAAGACGTGGAAATGTATAGACAGAAAATAGTTTGTCGGTACCAGACGTTTGTGAAGGAGAGAGAGAGAGGGGGGAGGATGGATGATGCAGGTACAGCTGATGACAAAAGTTGTTACCCACCAGTCAATCTGCATGTTCTCATACTTTCTGAGATATTGCGATAAAATAAAAACCATTTCTCCTAAAATAGAGCATCAATATACGGTAAGCATGAGATACTGAGGGACAGATGGAGATAAGAAATGTACAAATGAGAAAGGACAAAACGAACGGAGGTAGAGGAAGTGACTACAATAATGGTTGGAGGAAAAAATACAGGATGAACACAAAGAGAAGAACTGGAAAGGTAAGAAACATAAGCTAGATGGAGAGGAAACACCCACACTGGAGCGAGAGAGAGAGGAGGGGGGGGGGAAAGGGGGGGGGGAGGTAGTGGAGGGAGCAAAGAGGGCAAGGGAGGACAAGAGCCAGCGACCTTGGAAGAACACTCGCCAAATATGGACCTACCGGTGACACACCTCCCCTCCCCTCCATAACTATGCCTTCTTGCATCCTCTCCCTCCCTACCTCCCTCTCAATCTATGCCTTACTGCATCCTCTCCCTCCCTACCTCCCTCCCAATCTATGCCTTACTGCATCCTCTCCCTCCCTACCTCCCTCCCAATCTATGCCTTACTGCATCCTCTCCCTCCCTACCTCCCTCCCAATCTATGCCTTTCTGCATCCTCTCCCTCCCTTTCTACCTACCTCCCTCCATCCTACCCTCCCTTTCTACCTACCTCCCTCCATCCCACCCTCTCAATCTATGCCTTTCTGCATCCTCTCCCTCCCTTTCTTCCTATTTCCCTCCATCCCACCCTCCCAATCTATGCCTTTCTGTATCCTCTCCCTCCATCCCACCCTCCCAATCTATGCCTTCATGCATCCTCTCCCTCCCTCCCTCCCTCTCTTCCTTCCTTCAGCATTAACACCCTCCACCCTGCTTCTCTCCAGTTCACCTCCAATCTCTCCTTGACTCACCCCTTCCCCTGAGTAAGTAGTTCCTCCACCAACCCTCCCCCTTCCATAATCAAAGTCAAACCGCTTGCAGTATTCTCACTCTCTATCCCTCACATTCCTATCTTCATTTTCCTTTCCTTTGTTTACTCTTCATCCGCCCATTCACATATTCCTATCCTTTCTTTATCCTTCATCTTCCCATTCACCTATTCCTTTCCTTTCTTTATCCTTCAATTCACCTATTCCTTTCTTTTCTTTATCCTTCATTTTCCCATTCACCTATTCCTTTCCTTTCTTTATCCTTCATTTTCCCATTCACCTATACCTATCCTTTCTTTATCATTCATCCTCCCATTCACCTATTCCTTTCCTTTCTCTATCCATTTTCCCATTCACCTATTCCCTTCCTCCCATATTTATTCCGTTCCCTTCCACTTCTTTCCTCCGCTCCATAATCTTTCCTCTGCTATTCCCTTCCCTTTCTGCCTTCTATCACAAACCGCTGACAGAGGTCGCGGAAAGTTGGGAGGGAGGACACTGAAGGTTGGCAGAAGGAAGACAGAGAGAGAAAAAAAATGTAAGAAGGAAGACAGAGAGAGAAAAAAAAATGTAATAACAGAGGGGAAGAAAAGGAAGGTTACTTACTTACTTACTGTATGTATGTATGTATGTAGGCAAGAGACAGTGAGGGATGAAGGACAGAACTAAGTAGAAGGTTCATCATTTATGGGTGAAGAGGAATGGAGGTGGGGGAACAGACGGGGTTAGTAAAAGAAAACACAGCAAAGAA
>JAWQEG010002149.1:0-42575 GCA_033782935.1 Petrolisthes cinctipes | reverse complement strand
GAAACAAGATAAAGAGTGACATGGAAAAAGAAAAAAACTAGATGAAGAAAAGAGTTAAGAGAATCAGAGGGGAACAAAAGTGAAGGTGGAATATAATTGAAAAGTAAATAGAGAAGAATGAAGAAGAGGTGAAGAGAGGAATTAAACTGGAGAAGAAAAACCAAATTAGGAGAAAAAATAGTTGGGATAGTGGTTGAGAAGTGAGGGAAGGATAGGTGAGAGTAGAAGGGAGAGGAGAGGGGGAGAGGTGATGGGGAGAGAGGTGGAGAGAGTGGAGAGGGTGGGTGATGGAGGAAAGGAGAGTAGGGTGTGTGTGTGTCTGGATGTGTGTGTGTATATGTGTGTGTGTGTGTGTGTGTATCTATCTATCTATCTATCTATCTATCTATATAAAAATGTGGTGTGTGTATGTGTGTGTAATGTGTGATATATATGTGTGTGTGTGTGTGTGTGTGTGTGTGTGTGTGTGTGTGTGTGTGTGTGTTATCGGGAGGAATAATGAGTGTTGGATATCTTGGTCATCTTCCACTCTGAGTTGTGAGGCCACTGTCTTCTCCCACCACTTCTCTTCTTCTTCCTCTACTCCAATACTTCTTCCTATTCTCTTTCTTCTACTACTTCTTCTTCCTCTTCTTTTCCTTCTTCTTCTTCTCCTCCTATGAATATACTGTATTATCCCTTATAAATATACTGTATTAACCCTTATAAATATACTGTATTATTCCTTATAAATATACTGTATTATCCCTTATAAATATACTGTATTATTCATTATAAATATACTGTATTATCCCTTATAAATATACTGTATTATCCCTTATAAATATACTGTATTATCCTTTATAAATATACTGTATTATCCCTTATAAATATACTGTATTATCCCTTATAAATATACTGTATTATCCCTTATAAATATACTGTATTATCCCTTATAAATATACTGTATTATCCCTTATAAATATACTGTATTATCCCTTATAAATATACTGTATTATCCCTTATAAATATACTGTATTATCCTTTATAAATATACTGTATTATCCTTTTTACAAAGGAGGTGAATTACATAAGAACATAAATTACATCATTCCATTAATAAGCATTTTACGTGCATTATTAATTTTTCCTTTTATTAACAGAACTGCAACGATGCTCACATTAATGTTGTATGTACAGTCGGCAGCATAAATTCGCGTCCATCTTATGTATTTAATATTACTAATATGACCAGATAGTTGCATTCTTAACCAGTTTTCATTCTAACAACATAGGTAATTTACCATATGAGAACTATATTTGTTATCTCTACATTAAAATTGTATTACAACATTACTATAGCTAATACATACACAGGTGGAAATGAAGACAACTTATGCTTCGACTGTACCTTCCTATTTCAAAACCAAAGAATTATAGAAAAATATTTGAATTAAAAAATGAGTTTGAATGATATATGTTTGTGCACTTCACACAGGTTCGTTCCCGTTTGTGTGTTTGTTACAGTACATACATACATACATACATACGTTAGTTTGTTGCATGTCCTTGCATAACAATATACACGTGTGTTTGTTTTACAGGCGTTTGCAGATGAGCAAGGCTGTGTTACTATGCATGTGTGTAATGGATTCAAGTTTCCAGGAAAAAGAGAATTATTGGAAGGTGTAGCAGCGTGTTCGTCCTTGCATGAATGTGTAGTTAACAGAACAACGAACGTGTACTCTGTGATATTAATGTAAATGACTCACTCCATCAATGTGTTTGTAAATTATTATTCCCTTTTTATTAGTCATGATCCGATGACATTTCAACCATAGGAATGGGCTATGAAGGGAGTGAGTGAGATCCCCCAAATCATATTCATTTTGATTCGATATACACACAAACACTTGCATCTATGTACACTCGCAATCCAAAATATGTATACAGGCTTGCTACGAATAACCTGATCGAGTATTAAACTCAAGCAAATATGAAACAGGATTATAAGCGTGTAACTGGTTCACTAGTTTGTCAAATGTTTCGAAACTTCAACAAGACCTGGATACAAATTTTGGATTGCGAGTGTACATTACGTCTGTACACACATGCAAACGTCACAGTTTAATAACTGGCACCCGGCAATGCCAGAGGGATTTGAGTGACTATTATTCCGAGTACTTACTACAACACATAATATAACATAGTCCGAGCAAGAGTAATGCATCAGATTAACCAAAGTGAAATTTTAAATGAATTTTACCAACCAATATTTCAGAAGGCAACAACATTAATAACTTCGCATCACTTTCATATCCCGCTTCATTCCAAAGTAGGTTTTGCAGAACGCTTACACGTGATTGTAAGGTGTGCTATGTATACATATATATACGTACAGTACATACAGATAAATAGATAGACAGATAGACAAAAAGATATATACAGTTGATATGCGTGTGTGTATTATTATTGTGATTGTCACTGTTCTGTATTATAAAACTTTGGCAATATTGTGTCACACACACACACACACACACACACACACACACCACCCAAACATTTGAAACTCAGGTATATACAGTACACGTCGAGATACAGTACACAGCAGCTTCCCCCCTCCTTCCTTCCTTCCTTCCTTCCTTTCCCTCCCTCAATTATCTGCATTGCAAATTTCCCCGATCTATATACAATACGATCGTTATATTCGCGAGCCCAGACTGCCTCGCTACCGTGTGTGTGTGCGGGTGTGTGTTTGTATGTATATATATTCTGGATATCTGGAGTTCTATCGACAATGCGCAGAAACGAATGTCGTGTGGAATATTTTCGTTAAGCTTTGATCAATACGAATGCCGCCTTTCTATCGTAAACATGGCGGATAATTATTGTTGTTGCTGTTGTTGTTGTTGTTGTTTCATTTTACGGGTACATAATTTATTTATATATATATAAATGCGACGTTCCATTGTTGTACGGTTAGTATGTAAATAATTGTACTATATTTTATGAATAATATTATATGAATGAGTGAGTGAGTGGGAGTGAGTAAAATGAAAGTTATGTTTGATGATTGCAGGAGGCTGAGACAGAGAGAGAGAGAGAGAGAGAGAGAGAGAGAGAGAGAGAGAGAGAGAGAGAGAGTGTGTGCTGTAAAAAGAAAGGTATGTATCAGAGAGTGTGTGTAAAAAGAAAGGTATGTATGAGAGAGAGAGAGAGAGAGAGAGAGAGAGAGAGAGATGAGAGAGAGAGAGAGAGAGAGAGAGAGAGAGAGAGAGAGAGAGAGAGAGAGAGATGAGAGAGAGAGAGAGAGAGAGAGAGAGAGTGTGTGTGTGTGTGTTGTGTGTGTGTGTGTGTGTGTGAGTAAAAAGAAAGGTACAGTATGTATGTATGTATGAGTAAAGAAGGGTGAGTGAGGGTGGAAGAGACTCATCATCACCACTCACCTCCTCACGTATTGTCTCGCTTGGACGTCTCACCTCCCGGATACATGACCCTCCCACGCCATCATACCTCATTTCCTCACTCATTTCCTCACTCATTTTATCCATAATATTTTCACTCAGTTTTCACTCATTTTCACTCATTTCTCATTCATTTTATCCATCATTTCCTCACTCATTTCCTCACAAATATTATCCATAATATTTTCACTCATTTCCTCACTCATTTCCTCACATATTTCTACCTAATTTCCCTCCCTCAATTTTTTCACTTTTTCACTCATTTCCTCATTCATTTCCATAATTTCTTCATTCATTTTCTCATATAGTTTATCCATCATTTCTTCACTCATTTTCACTCATTTCTTCATTCATTTTATCTATCATTTCCCCACTCATTTCCTCAATTGTTTTATCCATCATTTCCTCACTCACTTTATCCATCATTTCTTCACTTATTTTTCACTCATTTCCTCACTCACTTTATCCATCATTTCCTCACATATTTCTACCCTTATTTCCTCCCTCATTTACTTCCCTTATTTACCTCATTTCCCCCCTTTTCCTGCCTTTCCTTCCTCCTTTCCTCATTTCCTTCACCGTTATTATCCCTCATTTCATCCCCTTTCATTTCACTCATAATTTCCTCACTCATTTCCTCCTCATATTCCTTCATCATCATCACCATACCTCATTTCCTCAGTCATCCTAATCAATATTTTCTTTTCTCATTCCTCACACTTTACACACATTCTCAATTCAGTCATAACCTTGTCACCCAATGCAATATGTAAACTCATAATCTCTCTTCTCATAATCATTCTCCTTCCTTGCCTCACAGTCGCATATTTCATCCTCCTTCCTCAAAATCCTTCATATTATTATTATCTTCCTACCATGCATGCTTGTAATCCCTCCTCCCCTCCTTCTCCTCTTCCTCCTCCTCCCCTTCCTTCTCCTTTCTTTTGGTGCATTCTTCCTCCTCCTCCTCCTCCTTCTCCTCTCCCTCCTCCTCCTCCTCCCCCTTCCTTCCCCAACACATTCCTTCCTCCTCCACCTCCACCTCCTCCTCCTCCTCCTCCTTCTCCTTTCTTTTGGTGCATTCTTCCTCTCCTCCATGCACCTTCCTTCCTTCCTTCCTTCCTTCCTTCCTTCCTTCTTTCCTTCCCAAACATTCCCCAACACATTCCTTCCACCTCCTCCTCCTCCTCCTCTTCATCATAATCTACTCAAGAATCACCACTCGTGTTTTTCCTTTCCTCTCCCTTTCATATTTTTCTCACTCAGACTCCGATGTAGGGAAATTGGAGGCTTCTGATTACTCCCAACTATGCCACGAAACAAGCTCCCTCCATATATTATACAGTAGGTGTGTGTGTGTGTGTGTGTGTGTGTGTGTGTGTGTGTGTGTGTGTGTGTGTGTGTTTCGTGGCTGTATTTGAAGGACTCGTTTACCTCCATTTTTCTGACTACGTTACAGGGTCCCTTAAGGGGGTGATGGAGTAGGGGCCAGGCTTGGGGGGTGCGGGAATAGGGGAACAGGCTTGGGGGAGGGGTAGAAAGCCTGTCCCCTATTCCCGCACCCCCCTAACCCCCCACCCAAGCCTTTCCCCCTACTCCGCACCCCCTAAAACCCCCCGCACCCCCCTAACCCCCCCCCCAGCCTGTTCCCCATATTCCGCACCCCCTTAAAAATAGTTGTATGCCATTATCATAACACAATTCAAAACAAAAATGGCATTATAAAATCTTCATGAGCTTTGGTGTTTGTTTGTTTTGGTTTTTGTTTTGTTTTGTTTTTTTGTTTTTTTTTGTTATTATGTCATGTTCAATCTTCACTCGCTAATATTCCATTGGTTTACTCTTTAACTTGTGTATTTTCTGAATTTCATTATTTAATACTGGTAATTTTTCTGTCGTCACACTCCAACTTTATGTATTTTTCTCTCTATAAATATCACAATAAAACTTTCATGTTTCATCTTTCCAATCTGGCATTTGTTCTTTCACTTTCTCTTCCTCAAATCTTCATAAAATCTCATAATTACTTCTATAAAAAATGTCATTATTCTAACTTCCACTTTTACTCACATAAAACATAATTTCCTTCTCTTTAAGGAGGTGCAGGAGTAGGGGACAGGATTTGGGGGGGACTGGGGGGTGCGGGAGTAGGGGGACAGACTGGGGGGGGGACTGGGGGGGGTGCGGGAAGTAGGGGGACAGGCTTGGGGGTGGGGGGTTAGGGGTGTGCGGGAATAGGGGGACAGGCTTTCTACCCCCTCCAAGCCTGTCCCCCTATTCCCCCCCCCCCCCAACCCTGTCCCCAACTCCCGCACCCCCTTAAAAGAAACAGAGAATATGAGACCAATCAAGTTCATACAATTAAATAAAAACAGAAAATAATCCCAATAGCCCTACGATTTATTAACTAAAAACTTTCCCTTTGAATTATTAATATTATGTTATCAGAAGAGGTCTGGCTCACACACACACACACACACACACATACTCACTCACTCACTCACTCACTCACTCACTCACTCACTCACTCACTCACTCACACACACACATACACACACACACATACACACACACACACACACACACACACACACACACACACACACACACACACACACACACACACACACACACACACACACACACACACACACACACACACACACACACTCACTCACAAACACACACACACACCGAAGCGAGATGCATTCATGGAAGTCCCTCAAGTTGCGAGGTAATTGAATTCAGAGGTGAAAGAAGGGATCTCACTTGTTGACTGCCAGGGAGGAAAAATAGAAGAAGAGGAGGAGGAAAGAGGGAAAAAACAAGAAGGAAGAGAAAAGAATGAGATTAATGAACGAACGACTGAATGAATGAATGAATGAATGAAGGGAGGCAAAGAAATGAGACGACAAAGAAAAGAAAAGGGAAGGAAAAAAATAAACGAGACACCGACCGGGTTTTTTAAAGAAAGGAGAATATATATATTTTTTATTTTTATTTAACTTGTAGGAAATGAATAATGTGAGTATACCAGAATTAAAATACGATCGAAAGAAACGTAGACGGAAGAATCCAGAAAAAGAAAGTCAGTTTTCTGACTACAACCACAGGGTCCCTTCCTTCCTTCTTAACGTCTCCTACATGTATACTCTCTCTACTGACCTTAGTTGCTTTTCTTAGGGGACATTTCTCTCCTCATTTCCTTTGTCTGAGTCCAATAATTTTTCCTTGGTATTATTGTCCGTGTTCCCCTTCCCTGCACGTTCGTATTTTCTGAGTGTCATAGCTTCCCTCTTCCCTTTTTATCAATTTGTGTCGTTTCCTCATCATCCTGACTTCCTCTTCCTCTCATTAGTGACATTCCTTGCTTCCTATCCCCCTCTTCCTCCCCTACATCCTCTTCTTCTTCCTCCTTCTACTCCTTCTCCTCCTTTTCTTGTCTCATTTTTCTAATTTTATTTTATTTTCATTCATTTCCTCATCTTTTATTGTATAATTTTTTATGTTTCTTAATCGTTTACGTCTTGTTAAAAATAATAAAAGTGTATATTTCTGTGTCAAATTTCCTTCTTTCACAATATCCACTTCATTTAAATTTTGTAGCATAGACGAGTATTTTTCTTCTTAATTAATAGCAGGTAGTCCAGCCTCAGCGTAGTTAAGGTGGTAATTCTTTTTTGTTACATTGGAGTGCCTTGATAGCTCCAAAGTATCCTAGGAAACAGGACCAGATGAACAAGATTAATGGTGTTCTGTTGCTTGGAATAGTTTGAGGATTCAGTTGCTCTAGATTAACCAACAAAGAACTTCCCCCTTAAACAGGTAACCTCGTAAAAGGCCACTATGAGCCTCCTGTTGTTGCCTGTTACTGCCTTTGTATTCCTTTGTATTTATTATCTAAACTGAAATGCTCTTGTTTCTGGACGTTTGCCTGATATTGCTTTGTTTCCTTCTACTTTTCCTTGTAATGACGTTTATTTATATTTAGAGGAAGGAGGACATAATTATAGCAATGACAAACCCTCGACATTTTTTCATACGTAGGTCGATCAGTTTTATTAGGTATATTTATAATCACTCACTTTTTCTGGGTCTTTTAATCCGGCATCGACAACACGTGACGAGAAATTGTCGAGGCTAATGGAAACTTTGGCATGCTAACGTTAAGGGGGAAGTTTTGTGTTGGTAAATCTGGAGCAACTGAATCCTCCAATGCTATTTCAAGCAACAAATCACCACTATTTTCGCTCTTCTGGTTCTGTTTCCTAGCATACTTTGGAGGAATCAAGGCACTCCAATGTAACAAAAAAGAATTACCACCTTAAGGACCCTGTGATTTGTGTATGAAAATTGGAGGATTCTGCTGATTCCTCTTGACTATGCTACGAAACACTCTCCTTCCCTATAGGTGTGTGTGTGTGTGTGTGTGTGTGTGTGTGTGTTTCGTGGCAATATTTGAAGGACTCATTTACCTCCAGCATTCTGACAACATCACAAGGTTCTTAAAAGGATAATAGCAACGATCAACTCCTGTTATAACACGTGGGATTGGTGTGATGATGAACATAATAATAGGCACTTTCTACCTAATGACTCTTGGTGGTAGTTACAGTAGTTAGTGGTAGTGGTAATAATAATGATGATATATTTTTTTATTTTTATTTTTTAATAAATGATTTTTTTTTTTTTTTTTTTTTTTTTTTTTTTACTAGTGATGATTATATGTGGGTGCGCTGGCGATCGTGGCCGAATGAAAATGAAATTGCAGGGAAATAATGGATTGTGATAAAGAGATGATGGAGTAATTACCGAGTGGATGACAGCTATGTACAATTACCGTGACTATTAAAGAAACATAAAACTGACGCACCGTAATAATTCGCTTTGTTGACTGATAATTGTTGCTGTGATGAAAAATTGCTAATTACGATAATGATGGTCAGGGTTATAAGAGAGGACCAACTGTTAAGGGGGTGCGGGAGTAGGGGACAGGCAAGGGGGGGGGGATTGGGGGGAGCGGGAATAGGGGGACAGGTTTGGGGTGGGTAGAAGCCTGTTGCCTATTCCCGCACCCCCCTAACCCCCCCCCCAAGCCTGTCCCCCAACTCCCACCCCCCCAAAAAAAACCCAAAGTCTGTCCCCTACTCCAGCACCCCCCTAAGACCCCCCCCCCCCAAACCTGTCCCCCTATTCCCGCACCCCCTTAACATAGTGAGTGATCCTGTCTTATCGTTGTGGTTTTTGTTGTTGTTGTTGTTGTTGTTTTATAGGAGGCAGTCTTATCTTCAACATAAGGACCCTGTGATGTTGTCAGAAAATTAGAGATAAATGAGTCCTTCAAATATTGACACGAAACACCACCTATATGGAAGGAGCTTATTTCGTGGCATTGTCAGGAGGCATCAGAAGTCTCTAATTATCATACACGAACACCTTCTCCAGATCTCGGGCTTCGACTCAGGATTGCTAGTGTACGCCAAACGTTTATCTAATTTGGGTCATATTAATAAGAAGCGAATTAATAGATACTCTAATAGACCTTTAACCTCAAGAGTGTTTTGAGATATTGGTAATCATAACCCGTACAAATATCTCATTATCGATCCTGTCAATGTAAAAATATATTACTGAAAATTAATATATTAAAACTCCGTATTTTTTATCAGATACCAAAAAATTCATTATTATTCGGAAATATGAACTGTGAATGTCGAATAATCCCGCACACACTTCGTTCGCTTCGCTCACTTCTTGCAATCCATTAATACCTCGTAAATTTTCCAGGCAAGGATAAAATGCATTTCAATTATTGCACGTTCATTCTGAGCAGTTAATTCTTTTTAGGGACCCTGTGATGTAGTCAGAAAATTGGATATAGATGAGGGCTTCAAAATATTACCACGAAACGCCACCTACAGTATATATATATGGAAGGAGATTGTTTCGTGACATGTTTAGGAGGAATCAGAAGCCTATAATTTTCATACACGATCACATGGTCCATAAAGAGACTCATCATGGAAAGGGATGTATGTATTCTGGAGAGAGGGAACGGTGTATATGGGATGGAAGTGAAAGAGTGTAAAACGAAGGAACTAAATGAAAGAGTAGTTTAGGCTGTAGGTGAAGGTGAGGGAGTGTGTGAACAGGGAGTGAAGGCAGATCAGAGTGGAGGAAAGAAAGAAATGCGATGGGAAAGAGAGAACTGTAAAGGACGGGAAAGAATAATTATAAACTTTTAGTAGGAGAAGAATCTTGCATGGGGATGAAGAAGTGAGATGGTTGTACAGATGAGAACTGAGGATTTAGAGAGAGAGAGAGAGAGAGAGAGAGAGAGAGAGAGAGAGAGAGAGACAGACAGACAGAGAGAGAGAAAGTACTGGTTTCATCTGTAGAGTGACCTGATTAAATTCAACCTAATACAATAACTGAGAAATAACAACAGACAGACAGATGAATACTTTATCCTTTATTTGTCCTTATTATTGTCCCTTGTTAATAATAATAATAATAATAATAATAATAATAATAATAATAATGATAATAATAATAATAATAATAATAATAATCATAATAATAATAATAATAATAATAATGATAATAATAATAATAAAATAATAATAATAATAATATAATAATAATAATAATAATAATAATAATAATACCAAAAATCTCAAGTCAGCGTTGTCTAAGATAATCATTCATCGATAGTCACGTGGAAATACGAAATTGGAGAGCCTCGATTCTCCAAAGCAAGCAGGAACAGGACCATATTAACAAGAAATAATGGTGGCCTGTTGCGTTAAATAGTTTGAAGGAATCAATTTCTCACATCAACACTGTATACTTTCCCCCTTCAGGACCTTGTGATCGTGTGTGAGATTGGTGGCTTCTGATTCCTCCTGACTATGCACGAAAACAACTCCTTCAATGTAGGTGTTGTTTCGTGGCAATGTTGTGTTGTGTTGTGTTGTGTTGTGTTGTGTTGTGTTGTGTTGTGTTGTGTCTTGTGGTGTGGTGTCTTATGGTGTGTTGAGTTGTGGTGTGTTGTGTTGTGGTGTGATGTGATGTGTTGTGTTGTGTTGTGTTGTGGTGTGGTGTCTTGTGGTGTGTTGTGATGTATTATAACCTCCAATTTTCTGACTACATCACGTGGGTCTTTAATTAAGGATGTTTCTGTGTCCCATCTGAGCTTTTTCACTACACTATTACGAAGCCTTCTTTACCACTAACCTTCTGTTCTTATTGAATCCCATATCTCTTTAATTAATGCAGCAATAGTACTCAATCAAATCAACACCGATAATAACAAAATATATATGCAACATTTTCATCTGTATTTAATCTGCCTTTCTTTTACACCATTAAGGATGAAAGCAAAAGTGGGTGTGTGTGTGAGCTCTTGACACAAGTGGCTATTATACTAAAAACAACCTAATCCACGTGACTAACAATTATACGTAGAGCGACGGACACATTCTCGCTTGTGATTATCTCGTTGAGCGAGGATTAGCCCACTGCCGCTCCATATCGCTAATGGCTCGGTCTTGCATCACCAGGACTCAGTGAGGTAAATTAACGAGTCCCCCACACATTCACGGGACAGGGTTTGTTGTGTTGTGTTGTGTTGTGTGGTGTGGTGTGTTGTGTTGGTTTGTGTGGTGTGTTGTGTTGTGTGGGTTTATGTGGTGTGTTGTGTTGTGTTGTGTGGTGTTGTTGTGTGGTGTGGTGTGGTGTGGTGTGTTGTGTTGTGTTGTGTCGTGGTGTGTTGTTGTTGTGTTGTGTTGTGTTGTTGTTGTTGTGTTGTGTTGTGTTGTGTTGTGGCTGAGAGCAATGCATGTGAGGGGTTCAGGTTTGGACATTGGTTATTATACAGACTTTACACTTCTCTCTGAACACTATGCTTGGTTAAAGGACTCAGCAATGTAGTCAGAAAATTGGAGGTAAACGAGTCCAAACATTGCCACGAAATACACCACCTATAGGGAAGGAGCTTGTTTCTCATACACAATCACACACAAGGTCCTTATTTTCCATCACAAGTTTGCAGCAGAACAAAAGACCTAACTAAAATAACAACAGCGTTCATATCCCCGCGTCCTTTACCCTCGATCCAAAGACACGGAAAGAATATCATGATAGAGTTGCATATCTGACTTTTATCGAGTGACAATTGGAAGTCCTTAATCCGACTGACGTGACATTTTAAAACCAAGTGGGATCTGCCTAGAACTCGGGGTGCATTGTCGATATTACTCTATCCTGGATTGACTTACAATTAAAGAATAAAAAAAATGGGAGATTAAATATGGGAATCTATACTGCACTACCTCGCCAGGCTGAAAACAAATTATATTATTCATCAACAAGAATGAGGATCACTGTTATACAATTATGTTCTTCATCCAGTTCAGGGAAGATGGAATTTCCAACTAAATGTTTTTTTTTTAATTTCTGTCTAATCTGCACATATTCGTTAACCTAAATACCTATTCACAATTTGGAAACATAAAAAATATCAAAATAGCCTACACACACATACCGACATACACATCCAATACACATGTAGGAAAACAACCATATGGATTTAAAAAAAAAAAAAAAAAAAAAAAACATACACACACATGACACATATTAATTTTGTTTTGTGTTTTTCAGTGATGAATTCCTTTCCAAAAATTAAAATAAATAAAAAAACAACAACCAAAAACTCCACATTTCAAAAAAAAAAAAAAAAAAAAAAAACTTTTCTCGGAGCCTTCATAAATTGAAACCAAGGTCTATAATTGGTGCCGTGAGACCCCCGCCGTGACGCTCAAAAAAAAAAAAAAAAAAAAAAAAAAAAAAAAAAATCCAATATATTATAGATTTTTAACAGCCTTTTTACTGACTTTCACTTCATGCTGTTTTCGTCGTCCAATTTCCAATAACTGAAGGTCCACCACTTTCATGCTCTAAGTTAATTATAATAATAATAATAATATTAATAATAATAATAATATTAATAATAATAATAATAATAATAATAATAATAATAATAATAATAATTATAACAATAATATTAATAATTATAATAACAATAACAAAAACAATAATAATAATAATAATAATAATAATAATAATAATATAATAGTAATAATAACAATACTACTACTACTACTACTAATAATAATAATAATAATAATAATAATATAATAGTAATAATAACAATACTACTACTACTACTACTACTACTACTAATAATAATAATAATAATAAAAATAACAATAAAAATAACAATAACATTAATAATAATAATAATAAGGACAATTAATCACATATTACGAGATTGACAACCCACGTTAAAAATATCAACACCAAAAGTAACTTGAGAAAAATAATAATGAAATCCATCGGTATTATATTTCAGTAATTGTTCTTTGTAGCATTAAATATATAAATAAAATAAATATATAAAATTAAAAGATGGATCTATAAGCTATCATTGGGGTAAGGCTAGTTAATTTAATGTAAGAATAGAATATAATTATTATATACTGTTTATGAGAGAGAGAGAGAGAGAGAGAGAGAGAGAGAGAGAGAGAGAGAGAGAGAGAGAGAGAGAGAGAGAGAGAGAGAGAGAAATATATCAAGAGAAAATAATAATGGAGTTAGGAAGATTTTACGAGAACGAGATAACGGAGGGAACACCAAATGAAAAGTGAAGAGAGGGAAAGGGAGTGTGAAGAAAATGCAACGAAAGAGAGAGATTAGGTGAGAGATTAGAGAGAAATAAGTGTGTGGAGTGAGTGTTTCGGTGAGAGAGAGAGAGAGAGAGAGAGAGAGAGAGAGAGAGAGAGAGAGAGAGAGAGGACAAGATAGAAGGAGAGATAGAGAAGGGGACGTGGAGGAATTTGTGGGTAAGAGGCACTGTATAGATGGTGAGGGATGGAGGGAGGGACAGTTGGGAGAAGTCATGGTGGAAGGGAGAGCAAGGGAGAGAGGAAGGGAGGCTGGGAGAGAGAGAGAGGAAGGGAGAGCAAGGGTGACTGTAAAGGAGATTGGAAGGGAGAGTGGAAGGGAGAGCAAAGGAGAGAGCAAGGGAGAGTGGAAGGAAGAACAAGGGAGAGAGCAAGAGAGACTGGAAGGGAGAGAGAGAGAGAGCAAGAGAGGCTGGAAGGTGTTGTAAACCAAACCTAACTCAGATTCCGATATTCTTCAACAAGGATATATTGCAATACCAACCTGCTAATTTATAAAACTCGGCACACGTACTGTCACGAGCACTAATAAATATTCAGGTGTGCTTGAAATACCTAGAGAAGTAAATAAATTCAGTAAATAAATTCAGGTGTGCTTGGAATACCTAGAGACAGTAAATAAATACACAATAAGATCTCCAATTGGAATTACTTCGTTGATGAATTGGTGGACTGTTCAAAGCTTCAACCAACCAAAGCTGTATACTTATTTGTGCTCGTAACTGTACTACTTCACATTTCGGCAGTTCCAAATTAGATGCTAAATTATACTGTGCGATAGAGTATATTCCACGTTATATAATTATTTATGAATCATTACATACCACCAAGCATTTACGATCTCTGGTGCATTACCGGTACATACCAAGTGACTCAGTAATTACAAAACAACAAACCTAATAATAATAATGTTGTATTTCAGTTACATACATACATAGTCTTACATTTCCCAGATGCTGTAATCCCTTGAAAACAACAGTGCGTGTATAAATTATTTTGGAAAATATATGTAAGTACTGTCCAGTCATGAACAATCAACATATTTCTTTTCCGCTCTTATATGAGAGGATTAAAAAAATAATCTATACTAATATTAATTTTGTGACTGTCGTATGTATGTATGTATGTATGTTTGTACAGTATGTAGGTCCATTATAGCTGACCAAACCAGTGGACCAAAATTGGACCATAAGCGTAAGTTTCCATGAGGAATGTTTTTATCATGGTCCTGTTGACCTCCGATGGCCGCATACACGTGTAAAATGTGAGTGAAGTGCATGAGTAACACGTGAGGGTAAGTAGCGAGCCCACAGCCAGACGCAAACTACACTAATATTTACACTCATAACACAAAAATATTATACATATCATTGCTAAATAATACTCTACAATGTTTATTCTCACTTTACCTTTCACTTGGAATGCGCAGAACCTCGGATGCGCGGAGATATGAATGATAATTAGCGCACACACACACAAGGTAATCAAACATGGCGTATCGGGCGGTGATGAAGGTTCAAGGTGGCACCCGGGATGACGGCGCACGCGCTGATCCCATAACTCCCACTCCACCCGTGACATCATCTAAACAAACTTACTATTCCATAATACAAACGGTTTTCCATTCTATACCTGTTTTAGACTAGTTGATAGATAAGATAATAACACTGATAACCAGCCTGAATACAAAATAATTGATAATATTATAATCTCACCACTTTAAAAACAAAAATGTAAACATTGAGAGACTCGTAGCTGTACTGCTCTACGAGTCAACATGATTCCACCTCATGTATTATCCCATCCAGTAGTTGTCCCGTCAGTAAGATGGAATACATGTGGTGAACGATGATTTTAATATTTATTATATATATATATATATATATATATATATATATATAGAGAGAGAGAGAGAGAGAGAGAGAGAGAGAGAGAGAGTATCGCGAGGTATATCTATTAAATTACACCAGAGATATAAAATATAATTTTGAGTATATTTTGTTGTATAAAGTATGGTGTGTGTGATCTCAGCAAAGTACAATGAATACTGATAAAAACTATTTTAACGTGTGTTGTCAAATGGCGGTGAACGTCGGAGGGAGTGGAAGCCTAATATGTTTTTCGGACCAAAGAGGCCTTATTTATTTCATCTTAATAAGTTTTATCATGATTGCAATATTTATGTGATGTTCTATAACGTACATTGAATCATATTTTCAATGCAGAGGGATAATACCAGGCCTGTATAAGAAGAAAATCCGTGAAATGTAGGGAAATGCTAAGACTTGCATGTTTGCATTATGTCGGTAAAGTTTACCTAACCTTCAAAAGATCATATTTCGTCGAATAATATTTATATGGGCCTAGTATTATCCCTCTGCATTGAAAATATGATTCAATGTACGTTATAGAACATCACATAAATATTGCAATCATGATAAAACTTATTAAGATGAAATAAATAAGGCCTCTTTGGTCCGAAAAAACATATTAGGCTTCCACTCCCTCCGACGTTCACCGCCATTTGACAACACACGTTAAAATAGTTTTTATCAGTATTCATTGTACTTTGCTGAGATCACACACACCATACTTTATAGAACAATATACTCAAAATTATGTTTTATATCTCTGGTGTAATTTAATGATATACCTCGCGATACACCCTGTATATATATATATATATATATATATATATATATATATATATATATATATATATATATATATATATATATATATATATATATATATATATATATCACGGAATCTTTCAATATACAAATTAGAATTCCATGAATACTAATTTATACAGATATAACATTGGTACCGAGGTAAAGTACAGAGACAAGCAATAACCAGGGAAAACAAACACGGGAAAGCAACAAGCACTCATAACATAGAAGATGCCAGACTATATTACAAGATGCTGTGAGTGACGGTGTAGCTGCTCTCTCCTGTATAGTGACTTGTATAAATAAGGTGTGGTCATCTACTGGGGCAGAAGAAAAGCTACGGTACCAACATCACCACCAAGCTCCACTGTCTCATCTAATATGTGTGTGTGTGTGTGTGTGTAACTCCTCTTGTCTCCTGTATAGTGACGTGTATAAATAAGGTGTGGTCATCTAGTGGGACAAAAGAGAAGCTGCGGTGCCAACATCACCACGAAGCTCCACTGTCTCATCTGGTGCGATACCTAATACTCTCGGGGCCTCGCAAGAGTCACGAACTATTGACAGCATACAGTCCCGAGGTTGAGGTATAAATAAAAAATAAATAATAATTAAAAAGCTATAATACAAAGATATATCCTGGAGAAACTACTGAGACACGGATTGATGTATGTTAAAACGTGAACAGAATGAAGGTTCTCGTGTGTGTCATCAAGTTAATAATACGTATCCTCATATAAATATAATCAAAGTCTATTATTATTATTATTATTATTATATATATATACATGGATTATAGTTTGATTCGTGTCCTACCCCACCAGCCCCACCTGAATCCCTCCCCCCCCTACCAACACCCACCTGAATCCCTCCCCCCCACCAGCCCCACCTGAATCCCTCCCTCCCACACCACCCACTCCCCCCACCTGAATCCCCCTTCCTCCACCAGCCCCACATGAACCCCCCCCCTCCACCACAACACCCACTCCCCCCACCTGAATTCCCCTTCCTCCACAAGCCCCACATGAACCCCCCCCCTCCACCACAACACCCACTCCCCTCACCTGAATCCCCCTTCCTCCACCAGCCCCACATGAACCCCCCCCCCCCACACCACAACACCCACTCCCTCCACCTGAATCCCCCTTCCTCCACCAGCCCCACATGAACCCCCCCCCACACCACAACACCCACTCCCCTCACCTGAATCCCCCTTCCTCCACCAGCCCCACATGAACCCCCCCCCCCCACACCACAACACCCACTCCCTCCACCTGAATCCCCCTTCCTCCACCAGCCCCACATGAACCCCCCCCCACACCACCCCCCCACTCCCCCCTCGTCTCTCCACCCGTGAGTGAACATAGGCTCCCTCTGTCTGATAAGAAGACCCCGAACTGGACCCTTTGTTTCAACCTTTATGTTCCTTGGGAGGAGGTCACACGCCCCTTCAAGACCTCTTCATCGCTCCTCCTATCTGCCCTTTGTTACCCCGGCTGCCAGAGGAGGAGGAGGAGGTGGAGGAAGAGGAAGAGGAGGAGGGGGAGGAAGTAGTGGTAGGAGGATAATGGTGGTGGTGGTGGTGGTGGTGGTGGTCATGCTTGCACGCGGCCGAAGAGTAAAGAAATATTGATTAAGGGGCCCTGTGATGTTGTCGGAAAATTGGAGGTAAATGAGTCCTTCAAATATTGCAACGAAACACACACACACACACACCTACATGGAAGGAGCTTGTTTCGTGGCATAGTAAGGAGGAATCAGAAGCCACCAAGTCTCATACACGATCACAGGGTCCCTTAAGTTAAAAACACGATGAAGTTCACGGAAAACGAGGCATTTAAGGAGATTATAAAGTATTAATTAGTTAACAAGTAACGAGAAGAAAAGTTCCGAGTAAAGAAAAAGAAAAAATTAGATAAAGTTGCATAAAGTTTGCGAGAAATTTACCACTGAAAAATAGAATAGGCATTTCAATTCTTTAGAAAAGGAAGAAATATTTTAAGGGACCCTGTGATCATATATGAGACCTGGTGGCTTCTGATTCCTCCTGATTATGCCACCAAACAAACAAGCTCCCTTAATGTAGGTGTGTGTGTTTCGTGGCAATGTTTGAAGGACTTGTTAACCTCCAATTTTCCGACAACATCACGGGGGTCCTCAAGGGGGAAGTTTTGTGTTGGTAAATCTGGAGCAACTGAATCCTCCAAACTATTCCAAGCAACAGAACACTATTATTTTTGCTCTTCTGGTTCTGTTTCCTGGCATACTTTGGAGGAATCAAGGCACTCCAATGTAACAAAAAAGAATTACCACCTTAACTCGTCGGTGGGTCGGTGGGCTGGTGTGGTTCATGTGAGGAGAGAGAACCCGAGCGTCTGTAATGATAGATTCTGAAAACTTTAAGAGGATAGTATACTTTTGATAGATTGTAGCACCTTGATTCCTCCAAAGTATGCCAGGAAACAGACCCAGATGAAGAAATATAATGGTATCCTGTTGCCTGGAATAGTTTGGAGGAATCATAATCTCGAAAAATGTCAGAACTATACCCTCCCTTTAATCTGTTCTCCATCTGACGTCGCCCTCCTTCTTTCCTTCCTTCCCTCCTTCCCCTCCTTGGTCATCCAGGTGTATCTTCCAGTATATATTTCCAGTCTCAATCAATCCCAGTTGTTCTTTCTTCTGTCTGTTCTTTCTATCATCCTCTTCCTTCCCAGAACATGTATGGGTGTGTGTGTGTGTGTGTAGAGTGTGTGTGTGTGTGTGTGTGTGTGGTGTGTGTGTGTGGTGTGTGTGTGGTGTGTGTGTGTTTATTTCCTTTTCCGTCCAGTCGCTGTAGTTTGTCATCATAATGTACAGTCACGAGCACTAATAAGTATTCAGGTGTGCTTGATATACCTGCACACAGCAATAATTACCACAGTGTTTTGAAAATATATGGTAACAATCATGCAATTTTTGTTTCCATGATATTCAGAGAGTATTTTCATTCTTATCAAACCAACTAAGAACCAACGGATTATTAATAATTCCTACGTATAACAATGAATTCCTTTGCAAACCATGGATAGCGGAAAAGAAGATTTAAGGCTTTATACCTATCGACTCCTGGTGTTGGTCATGAAGGCAGTCAGTGTTGTTACATCAACATATCTTCCCCCAGCCTACAAGGTTGATATCCTTGTTTTTACAGCCGGGTACCTACTTACTGCTGCTAGGTGAACAGGGACATAGGAGGCTGGGAAAATTGTCCAACAATTCCACTGTGAATGGCGAATTGTATTATTTGCAAACCCTCACCAATTTAATACCCATCAAATAACCTTGTCAAAAAAGAATAATCCCTCAAGTTTCTCCACCTTCAACAATGGAATATATCCCTTGGGTTACGGTACTAAGATTTTGGCCACATATACTGTTCTGTTCTCCGTGTGCAGCAGGTTCTCTCTCTCTCTCCAGTCTTCCCCTCCTCCATCCCCCAACCCCTGCCTTTCCTTGCATGGTCGCTCAACCACCAAGTACTTCAACATCTGAGTAATGAGAACGGGTCATCATAGAACGTTTTATTATTAATATTATCATTATTATTAATATTATTATTATTATTAATATTATTATTATTAGTTTTATTATTATTATTGTTAGTTTTATTATTATTATTATTATTACTATAATTATTATTATCTCAGCTTGAGGTCATACAGGTCATAGGTTACAGGCTTTCTACCTCCCCCAAGCCTGTCCCCCTATTCCCGCACCCCCTTAACTCAAATTATCATATCCTCTACCCTGTCACCTCCTCTACCCTGTCAACCTCTGTCATCTCCTCTACCATGTTATCCCCTGTTATCTTCTCTACCCTGCTACCCCCTGTCACCCTCTGTCATAATATCCTCTACCCTGCTACTCCCTGTCATCTCCTCTACCCTGTCATCCCCCTGTCATCTCCTCTACCCTGCTACCCCCTGTCATAATATCCTCTACCCTGCTACTCCCTGTCATCTCCTCTACCCTGTCACCCCCCTGTCATCTCCTCTACCCTGCTACCCCTGTCATCTCCTCTACCCTGTCACCCCCTGTCATCTCCTCTACCCTGTCACCCCTTGTCATCTCCTCTACCCTGTCACCCCCTGTCATCTTCTCTACCCTGTCATCCCCTGTCACCTTCTCTACCCTGTCACCCCCTGTCACCTCCTCTAACTGTGAGGTCGGGGACGGAGGAGGTATCATTAATCTGGACAAGTTTAATAACCTCATGGGTACTGACTATGGGAGCCCCCCCCTCTACTCCCTCCACGCCTCCTCCCTCCCCACGTCCCCCCTCTCCATCCTCACACACCCCCCCTCCCTCCCCACGCTCCCACCCCATCCCCCTTCCTCCCCACGCTCCCACCCCCCCCAATTCTTTCACACGCCCCCCTCCCCCCTTTCCCTATCCTCCACCCATCCCCTGTCTCATCTAGTGTACACCCCCCCTCCCTCCTCTCACCCATCTTCTCGTTTGCTATGCTACATCTCTCACCACACACACACACACACACACACGGTCTCCCTCCTCCCCCCCCCCTCCTTCTCATTCGTCTTCATATTCTTCCTTCCAGACTACATCGTCCTTCAATTCCTTCTCCATTCTTTTTCCTTCTGCCAATCGATTCTCTCAGTGTTTCCTCAATTTGACTGCAGTGTTCATCTTTCAGTCTCACTTTCTGTCTCACTTCCTATAGTATCGGCTCTCCTTCTTCTGTCTCGTTTATTGGTATTTTGGTTTTGTTTTGTCTTGTCTTTCGTCTCCTGGTTATTTCAGATGACTCTTTCCCAGTTTCATCATCTTGTCCCACACCTAATTCATAATCCTTTTGGTTCGCTGGTTTTTTCATTGTGCCATAGCCTTTTATTCCCTTCTGTTGACTCTTTCCCAGTTTGATTATCCTGCCCCACACCTAATTCATAATCCTTTGGGTTCGCTTCTACTACCAGGATCCCCAACATCACAGCTTTCCTCCTGCTGGTTTTTATTCACTTATTAGCCCTAGTAATCCCACTGTCTCCATCCCTCCAACCCTCTCCTATCTCATACATTCCCTCCAGCTGCCTCACCATTACACCACTTCTGTCTTACCTACACTCACCCTTATGCTAGTAATCTCTCTCTCTATATATATATACAACCCATTCGTCTGCTTACACACCAGCTTGTTTCATAACCCTTCTCACTTTTATGAATAAATTGGAAGGTCTCTGATTCTTCCAAACTATGCCACCAAACAGAAGATTCCCTATTAGTACCATTAAGGGCGTCTGTTTTCTGGTATAGTTAGGAGGAATCAGTAGCCTTCCAATTTACCAACACGAAAATCTCCTCTTTAACCTATATATGTATGTATGTATGTATGTATGTATGTACTGTACCACAAAAGGCTCATTCAGAGGAGACTTTGCTCTGACCCCATTCTTCTACCCTTACACAGGAATGCTATCTATCTATCTATCTATCCCTTCACCCCTAGAGCTCCTCCCTCCTCCCCCTTTTGCCCCGACATAACACACCCAGAGCTCATCCAATATTCATGACATGGGGTAATTAACACAGCGTCAATAACCCCTTTGGCTAACACTGCCCTCTCTCGTGTGTGTCCGCCTTGACAAGCGCTAACTCATCACCCCATTGGCAGGCGAACAAAGCAGGCTAAAGAGTGCCGATTTCAAAAGGGTTCCACCAGGTCTTGGCGGTGGGTGAGTGAATGGATGGATGGATGGTTGGTTGGTTGGTTGGTTGGTTGGTGGGTTGGTTGTTTATGGTAAGGTGGATGATGGTGGTGGTTATAGGATGAGTTTGAGGGGATATGTGTGTGTGTGTGTGTGTGTGTGTGTGTATGTGTGTGTGTCTGTGTGTGTGTGTGTGTATGTGATGGTATGGGGTGTGATCGAAAAAAAGTAAGCGGTGAGATACAGTTTCCTGCAAAATTTCAAAGTACCCTGTCATAAAACTGGAGGTGAATGAGTCCTTCAAATATTGCCACGAAACACACACACCTATATGGAAGGAGCTTGTTTTGTGGCATAGTCAGGAAGAATCAGAAGCCACCAATTTTCATACACGATCACAGGGTCCTTAAGGAGGTAATACACTTTTGGTACATTGGAGTGCCTTGACTCCTTCAAAGTATGCCAGGAAACAGGACCAAAAGACCAGATATAATATTGTTCTGTCGCTTGGAATAGTTTGGAGGAATCATTGCCAGAATTGTCAGTACGGTAATACCCTTTAAAGCCAGGCTGTAGAAGAGATAGAAAAACCAGTGTTCATAATATATTTCTCTTTACAAGGAAGCGATAGATGATTTTATGGTTACAATGGCTGGCTGGTTGTCTGGTGGATAATAGGCTGGATGGGTTGTTGTTTAGTGGATAGACTGAATTGTTAGCTGACTGGAAAGAAGTATAGTGTGACCATTTAATTCCACAGTGGATGGATTGATGGTTAGTGGATAGACTGGATTGTTAGCTGACTGGAAAAAAGTGTAGTGTGACCATTTAATTCCACAGTGGATGGATTGATGGTTAGTGGATAGACTGAATTGTTAGCTGACTAGAAAGAAGTACCGGTATAGTTTGGCCATTTAATTCCAGAGTGGATGGATTGATAGTTAGTGGATGGGATAGGCTGTTAAGTGGGTAGAAGGAAACTTATTTACTGGAGAGATAAGAAGATGGATTGATGGTCAGTTAATGGGATGGGCCTTCAGGAAGTGGGATGTAAGTAGGTTTGTGGGTCATGTAAGTAAGTATAGTAGTTTATGTAAGTAAGTACAGTGAGTTATGTAAGTAAGTACAATGGGTTATGTAAGTAAGTACAATGGGTTATGTAAGTAAGTACAGTGAGTTATGTAAGTAGGTACAGTGAGTTATGTAAGTACAAAAGGTCATGTAAGTAAGTACAGTGAGTTATGTAAGTAAGTACAGAAAGTCATGTAAGTTGGTTTGTGGTTATAAAAGTAAGTACAAAAGGTTATGTAAGTAGGTATAGTAAGTAGTAGTGATGGTGTTGGACAGATGGGTGTGTCGTGTGATCGTTAAGAGACCATGGCGCCTGATTAGTTTTTAATCAGCAAATTGATTTAACAACCTGATGGGCTTTTAGGTGGTTAAGTGGGCCGTATCCTTTTGGTATATTTGAGTGTCTCGAGTCCTCCAAAGTATGTCAGGAAACAGGACCAGATAAACAAAAGTAATGGTGGTGGCCTGTTGTCTGGAAGTTTGGAGGAATCAGTTGTTCCACATTTACCAACATCATAGTATCTTAGTATTATTCCCTTTAATTAACGTACGGTAACTTTTCTAAATTATAATGTGTTCCGATTAATGAATGAATGAAAAGAGGATGAAGGAGGACTGTACCAAGCCTGAAACAGCCACACCTTATTCCACAAAAGAGAGAGTTAGTTACAGAGAGGAAGGACACCAAGCACCAAGGATTTACAAGGATAGAAGAGACAGTGGAAGGGAGGGAAATAGATATCGGTTCGGGTGCGACGAAGGGTTATATAACTGAAGAGTATTGCCCACATCTTTGAAGGCAATACCTCCCCTTCCCCCTCCTACGGAAAGACGGTGTTCGAATACTAGGTGAAGTTGGAAGTTACTTGAATACTTGGCTGTAGTTTTTAGGTGTTAATGCTGACTACAGTATTTAGTGGAAAAATAGACTTGATCGAGAGTAAAATTAATATTGTGTGCCGCCAATGTATCTTCAAAATGTGGTGCTGAAAAGATCAATATAATTATATTCGTGTTTTGCTCTGCTTTATCGGAGTAAATTCAGGGTTAGGAACTCGAGGGATGGTATTATTATAGATGCCATATTTAGTTTGTGTTGTGCGTTTTACTACCGTACGATATCCCTCCATCTGAATTCAAGCCCTGTCCCTCTTTGTGTACAAATTACCTCTGTACTGCACGGCCAACTATACTCCAATTTGTTTTGCTTTTATTATGGCGGAAATTAACCTACTCCATCATTTAATTTCTTGCCTTTTTTTTATCGGAAATATAATGCAATACGAGACAAAATTTCACCATAAATTTACACAACTTTGTACTTATCCGTAACCTATATAAATAATGGAATGTGCTCAAAACATAATATATCAAATGCCATAAGATATATTACTTACAAATGAGTCGGTATAATTATTTTCTCCAGCTTAAAAAACAAAACAATCCGCTCTAGGAAGGGACAAGAAGGTGAGGTATAGGAGAGGACTGCAGGACCACTTTGAGAAACAGCAGGGACACTGTAGTTAATCTCTTACCCTCATCGGATACACTTTCTACTCAGGTGTATTTATCACTTACCCCGAGGAACAGATTAGCATAGGACATTGACTGATGGCTCACTGACACATTATTCATCGTTGTGTGCTTGTGTTTGTGTGTGATATATGGGGTTTGGTGCCTGTGTTTGTCTTGGTTGTGGTTGAGTCTATAGATAACTTGCATAGCTTCAGTTGTGATGATAAATGACTTCATCAAAAGACACACACCGGTTGGCACTTCCTACACTTCTTTTATGGGGAAGTTTTGTGTTGGTAAATCTGGATCAACCGAATCCTTCAAACTATTCCAAGTAACAAAACACTATTATTTTTGCTCTTCTGGTCCTGTTTCCTAGCATACTTTGGAGGAATCAAGGCACTCCAATGTACCAAAAAAGAATTACCACCTTGAAGAAAAGTTTACCTTACCAAAAATACTGTTTGATACAGTTTTAAAAAAAATATGTATCAGTCTTTCTTTTTCACTACATATAGAATTCTCCTAACTCATATTAAAGACAACTCATTGTTCTCACATTGTCTATATATCTATCTTTCCACGTCTATCTATCATTCTATTTCCATTTCTTTATATCAGTCGAACAAATAATTCTGGTGACAATCTTTGCTAATTTGTATATTGTCTTGAGGTCTTTTTCTTCATTAATACATAAATATGGAGAGAGAGTTACTATAAGGTTAACTTCTTTAAAACTTCAAATATTTGGACATCGAAAGATTTTTTTTATATAGTATGGGTTTACGTATTATGTCCTTTGATAAATATGTATATGTGTGTTTTGTTACATGGTATTTTTTATCATGACAATAATTCCAGTAATAATAATAACAACACTGCTCTCCCACCAAAAAAAAAAAAAAAAAAAAAAATAATAATAATAATAATAATAATAATAATAATAATAATAATAATAAAAATTGATAAATAAAGATATTATACGATTTGGAATTTATCTGGAATCTGGAATCTGTTTTATTCATTGCTCTCCCACCAAAAAAAAAAATGTTGATAAATAAGATATTATACAAGCAATCTGGAATTTATCTGGAATCTGGAATCTGTTTTAGTCATTGCTCTCCCACAAATAAAAAATGTTGATAATGAATGTTTTTATTAATATTGTGCCTTGTTTACTTTTCCCTGAGATTAACTTTGCATTACAGCTTTGCAAAACGAGTGTAACGTGGTATTTGCTGTCCCTCATGTTTGTTTGTTTGTTTTTGTTTTTCCACAACAAGTTATTGAAGGTTACATATTTTTAACAAACAATTCATTATTGATATGAATTACAAACTCCTTTTTTTTTTCTCTCTCTCTCTTTTTTTTTTTTTTTTTTTTTTTTTTTTTTGCGACGATATACCTTTTCATTTAGGACCTATCTCTTTGGGAAATACGATGTTGAAATTCGTCCATAAATGATTCAGATATGCCTCATGACTTATCACCTCGCAAACAGGTGTGTGTGTGTGTGTGTGTGTGTGTGTGTGTGTGTGTGTGTGTTTTTTTTTTTTTTTTTTTTTTTTTTTTTTTTTTTTTTTTTTTTTTTTTTTTTTTGCTAAACCTCATCCTTATTCAGTGGAGGCAACTTGAAAAAACTTAGAACCAACACGATGCCGGTTTTACTGACTATTAATAAAAAAAATCTATGAATAATTTGTGTTGGTTTGGGAGTTCAACATGGAAAAAAAAAAATAGAAATAAAATAATCTGCCGACATCTAGTAGGGGGTGCGGGTTGGGGGTGAAGGAGGCTCTGCTGTGTTGGTGACCCCCCCCCCCCCCTTCCAACCCCCACTCCCCCCTCTACTTGTTTATTTATTTTTATTTTGGTCAGATCGCTTGGCATTGTCTGAAACGAGGTCGTATCTTTTTTTTTTTTTAATAATAGACTTTGGGAAATCGAACAAGTGAAGCTTATTTTTCTTAACTGTTATTTATTCTTTGTGAAGGAAGGAATTGAGTTTTATATTATATACCTATAATTTTAACACTAACAGATACACACGAAACGAAAAATCGATACAAAGATACAAGGAAAAATTGATACGGTACAAAAGATATTCATGATTGTTATTACTAATTTACAAGATGAGTTCTGGATAGATTCACATTCGGTTTGTTTTTGTTTCATGTTGGCTCTGAGGCGGCGACGTGACTGCCAGCCTTTACTCCCGTGTAGCCGACAAGCCCCCCCGAGGGGAAGCCACTCATAAATAAACTTATAATAGGAAAAGACAGCTTCCCCCCGCAGTAAAAGTCCAATGATTAATGTGACACTCAAACCTCCTCAGTGCAGGCCAGGATTGTGTTACGGGAAGTAGAAGGCTTTTATCATGCACACACTCACACACACACATATATAGATATCTTCATGCATCTATACATACACACACACACATATAGATATCTTCATGCATCTATACATACACACACACACACACATATACCAAATAACTGTTAATTTGAGTTCCTTGATTCCTCCAAAGGTATGTCAGGAAACAGAACCAATGAATTAAGGACCCCAGTGATGTAGTCAGAAAATTGGAGGTTAGCGAGTCCTTCAAATATTGCCACGAAACACCAACTATATGGAAGAAATGACCTTATTTCGTGGAATGGTCAGGAGGAATCAGAAGCCTCCAATTTTCATACACGATCACAGGGTCCTTAATTATGTGCGTAATACACTTTTGGTACAGCGGAGTGCCTTGATTCCTTCAAAAGTATGTCAGGAAACAGAACCAATGAATAAATATAATGGTATCCTGTTGCTTGGAATAGCGTGGAGGAATCAGTTGCTCCAGATTTACCACCAATAACAAACACTTTACTATATATTCCCCCATAAATAACTATTAAAATTTATATTATGTGTTGATAGTAAGCGCCTCAGAAATTTTGGCTGTGACTGTACTATGCCAACACCACTGCAGCTACCACACATATATTTATAAGACATATATATTTACGACATATATACATTTATTTGTATTCTTTTTTTTTTTTACCCTTGTTATCTTAGGTAGGACATAAATATTCACTCATTTCTACTGTTAAAAAGTCGAGTTAACATTTCACCACTGAGGGATTAGTGAGTGTGTGTTTACCATTGGTCTTATCTCGTATGTATTAAGAGTGAAAAGTGTGTGTGTGTGTGTGTGTGAATGAGTAAGCAAGCATATGTATGTGTCTGCCAATGAATGTATGTGTGTGTGTGTGTGTGTGTGTGTGTGTGTGTGTGTGTGTGTGTGTTTGTGTGTGTGTGTGTGTTGCCATGAGTCTGGGTACGTTGGTGTCTATCATTATGTCAATATGCAAATTTTTGATCAGAAACACTGCAGATAATAATTAAAACTTTTCTATTTATGTATGTATGTATGTACAGTATGACCCGATTTTCACTCTGTGTGGTATGGTACAGCCACAATCAAATATCCACCGACACTTTCCTTCCATCGTAGTAAATATCTTGGTAATAAAGAACAACACGTGTATGATTTTGCAGCACATAATAATAATAATAATAATAATTGAGGGGGTTGAGTTGACGTAAGGTGTTGTTGTATGATTATATTTTGATATGGGGAGTTGAGTTGACGTAAGGTGTTGTTGTCTGATTATATTTTGATATGATACCGTTTTATTTGCACTATGGAAGGAAAGTGTCGGTGGTTATTTGATTGTGGATGTACTATATGAGTGTTTAATGTTTGTCTTTGTGTATGTGCGTGTACACTTTAATATTCCAAATCGTGCAATGAAACAGAATCCCCCCAGATGTGACAAGAGATACGTTTTATGGCAGAGTTTGTAGGACTACATAACATCAGCTCTAATAATTACTGTATGTCCTTAAAACAAGACTACTATTGCTTCAACCTTTACTTTCGGCCTCATCCTAACCATTGTATTCACTAACGCCTTTACCATCCTCATATCTACTATACGTTCACCCTAGGAAGGAAGAGAGGAAGAGGAAGGAGATTGATGCTACCTGGAATAATCATCCTCTTTAGTACTTACTTACTATCTATCTCCTCCACCTACACCTTCACCCTCACCACCAAGTCTTGTATGAAAAAAGAAAAAAGAAGGAAAAGAGGTTCACTGGAAGAGAGGAAGCGAAAAGAGATTGATGCTACCTGAAATAATCATCATCTTTACTACATACTTACTATCTATCTCCTCCTCCTACACCTTCACCATCACCACCAAGTCTTGTATGAAAAAAGAAAAAAGAAGGAAAAGAGGTTCACTGGAAGAGAGGAAGAGAAATGAGATTGATGCTACCTAGAATAATCATCATCTTTACTACATACTTACTATCTATCTCCTCCTACACCTTCACCATCACCACCAAGTCTTGTATGAAACTCTCTCACTCCTTCTCTTAGCTGTTGATGGTGCTGCTACATAAATCAAATTACCTGTGAGTCATTAGTCTAGTCATTATTAGTCGGACAAGGGAAGGGTGAGAGTGGTTCCATCCCAGCTGTCGGACCTAGGTAGTCAGAGAGAGTGTGATATGATCTCAGCTTAGTCTTTAGCCCCATGTGTGGTCTTGTGTTGGTATGCTTTCCTCTCTAAAATATACAGTTTATAATTTTCGTTTCCTTGTGTGTGTTGGTAAGTTTTCCTCTCTTTAGAATACGGTTAATATTTCGTTTCCTTGTGTGTTGGTAAGTTTTCCTCTCTAAAGAACACAGTTTGTATTTTTCCTCGTAGCGTTCATGTCTTGGTATGCTTTCTTTTAATTAAGGGGGTGCGGGAATAGGGGGACAGGCTTTTGGAGGGGGAGTTTAGGGGGGTGCGGGAGTAGGGGACAGGCTTGGGGGGTGCAGGAGTAGGGGGACAGGCTTGGGGGGGTTAGAGGGGTCTGTTGCTTGGAATAGTTTGGAGGAATCAGTTACTCCAGATTTACCAACACTTTACTACCCTCTTAAGTCATCAACTACAGTGACCCTAAATAACTCACACCCACAATGATTATGGCCTTTACAATGTTAATTAAGAAAATAGTTGGTTTGGAGTGAAGTGGACAGCAACCAATTCTTAAAAAACTATGCCAAGGAGACAGTCTACCCTCGTATACAAGTATAACGAATGTGTTATGTCGTATTGGTTAGAGGAATCAGTATGTGGGAAGGAAGATGCTGGAAATGGATCTACCAGGAAGGAGGAAGAGAGGAAGACCCAAACACAAAGTTATATATGGATGCAGTGAAGGAGGATATGTGGGTGGTTGGGTTAACAGAGGAACATGTAGAAGATAGAGCAAGGTGGAAACAGGTGATCCGCTGTGGCCACCCCTAATAGGAAACAGCCCAAAGATGAAGAAGAAGAAGGTTAGAGAAATCAGTAGTCACCCATGCACCCAACAACAACATTGATTTTTTTTTAATTCTGACATTTTATCAATACAGTTAGTTATACATACCACCATTTTCCCGAGAAGAGGCGCTCCAACCCCTCCCCCCACACCCCCAGGTAAGAGTGAGGTAAGAGTTAACATGAGGTAAGAGTGAGGTAAGAGTTAGCATGAGGTAAGAATTAACATGAGGTAAGAGTTAACATGAGGTAAGAGTTAACATGAGGTAAGAGTGAAGTAAGAGTGAGGTTAGAGGTAACATGAGGTAAGAGTGCAGTAAGAGTGAGGTAAGAGTGCAGTAAGAGTGAGGTAAGAGTGCAGTAAGAGTGAGGTAAGAGTGAGGTAGGCAGAGTTCAGTAATCCGATGACGCTGCATCCGCTCACCATTATGAGAACACGACCCCGCTGTTAAGATTATTCCTGATACCCTCTGCTGGTACTACGGGGGCTTAGCCTGGGCGGGGCTCCTCTGTCCTAGAGAATATGTATGGCAGACCACAAGGTGAGATGGGAGTATACGGCCAGGCTGTAGAAGGAAGATGAAGAAGACGATGTAGAAGGAAGATGAAGAAGAGAGATGAAAGTAGATGTTGTAGAAGGAAGATGAAGAAGACGATGTAGAAGGAAGATGAAGAAGGGACATGAAAGTAGATGTTGTAGAAGGGAGATGAAGATGACGATGTAGAAGGAAGATGAAGAAGAGAGATGAAAGAAGATGTTGTAGAAGGGAAATGAAGGAGTTGATGATGGGATGCTGTAGGAAGGAGATGAAGAAGATGATGTAGAAGGAAGATGAAGAAGGGAGATGAAAGATGTTGTAGGAAGGAGATGAGGATGGGATGTTGTAGGAAGGAGATGAAGAAGATGATGTAGAAGGAAGATAAAGATGACGATGTAGAAGGAAGATGAAGAAAGGAGATGAAAGAAAATGTTGTAGAAGGGAAATGAAGGAGTTGATGATTGGATGCTGTAGGAAGGAGATGAAGATGACGATGTAGAAGGAAGATGAAGAAAGGAGATGAAAGTAAATGTTGTAGAAGGAAGATGAAGAAGACGATGTAGAAGGAAGATGAAGAAGGGAGATGAAAGATGTTGTAGAAGGAAGATGAAAAAGGGAGATGAAAGAAGATGTTGTAGAAGGAAGATGAAGATGAAGAAGGGAGATGAAAGAATATGAGGATGGGATGCTGTAGAAGGGAGATAAAGGAGATGTTGTAGAAGGAAGATGAAAGAAGATGAAGATGGGATGATGTATGAGGGAATCTGATGAAAAATGAAAGATAATGAACAGAGATAATAATTATAAATGTTATAAAGAAGGGATGAAATAATATAAAACAGGGAAAGAAAGGCATGTCGAGAAAGAAATAGGACAAGTAGAATATCAAAAGGAAGAAATAAAGAAGAAGAACATGAAAAAAGGGATGGGAAAGGAGAGAAAGGAAAAACAAAGCTAGATTGAAAAGGCATGAAGGAGTGGTTGGATGGATGGTTGGTTGGTTGTGTGTGACGGAGTAGGAGGAATCAAGAGGAGAGGGAGAGACTGTATGGTAAAGAGATAAGGTGGCTGATAGTCGATGCAGGGAGACAGAAAGGTGAAGGGGTCTACAATATAAGAGAGAGAGAGAGAGAGAGAGAGAGAGAGAGAGAGAGAGAGAGAGAGAGAGAGAGAGAGAGAGAGAGAGAGAGAGAGAGAGAGAGAGAGAGAGAGAGAGAGAGAAGTTGTAGATGGAAAGATTTATGGATGAAGCAGCTTGGCCCAGTGATGGTATGTATGTATGTATGTATATGTATGTATGTATATGTATGTATGTATAGAGGGAAGTAAAACATATCAGGACACTAAAAAAACTCACTCACAAAGGAGAGGAATGCAGTCCTACCGAGGGTGAAGGGATGTGTAGGCAAATGAGCAGAATTATACTTTGGGAGGTCAAACTCTTCAGGGGAGATTCTTTCGTTGTTGGTAAATTGGAAGGTTTCTGATTCCTCCAAACTATGCCACGGAACAACAGATCCACGACTATTATTAGTACCATTGAGGGCATTTGTTTCCTGGCATAGTTTGAAGGAATTAGAGACCTCCCAATTCACCAACAAGAAAACACCTGCCCTTAAAAAAGTATTGATGGAGGGGCAATATTATGACGAAGAAGAGGTTGACAAATTTGAGAATTATAGGCTTCTGATCCCTCCTAACTATGCCACGAAACAAGTTCCTTCCATATGGGTGGTGTTTCGAGATAATATTTGAAGGACTCATTTACCTCCAATTCTCTGACTACATCACAGGGTTCCTTAAGGTAGCAATTCTTTTTTGGTATATTGGAGTGCCTTGATTCCTCCAAAGTATGCTAGGAAACAGGACCAGAAGAGCAAAAATAATGGTGCTCTATTGCTTGGAATAGTTTGGAGGATTCAGTTGCTCCAGAATTACCAACACAAAACTTCCCCCTTAACAGAACACATTCCTCACATGGTCAGGTCAACGGGGTGGCTGACAGTGAGCTGAGAGAGAGTCGAGTATAGGCCAGCCAACTAGAGGGTAGAGATAAAGAGATCGATTAATGTGAGGAGTTTGGAGTTTACGAAGCCCTCTAAGCAATATAACAAAACAGATTCACTACTCATAATAATCTTACAGTCTGTTTTCTCGTATAGTTTGGAGAAATCAGTAGCCCTATACAACTCGACCCCAAATAAAATTCATGTTGCCCTTTCTATATTGGGTCGGGTGGCCTGTGTAGTGTGTTGTAGCCTTGCCTTGCCCCGGTTCATGGAAAAGCCAATGTCAGACCAAATTAACTCCAAGGATTTTCCAGGCATCCATCCCTGTACACCAGATTGATCGAGGGTTAAAGGAAGCAACTTGTGAGGGTTAATTGAAGGGCTACTGATTCCTCCATACTATGTCACAAAACGGATCTCCCCTATTGGTAACACTGAAGTGATTTGTTTCCTGGCATACTTTGGAGGAATCAGTAGCATTCCAATTCACCAACAAAAGAACCTCCTCCCCTTAAATATTATATTGGAAGGGATGTACATTTTTATTTGTAGTAGTCAGGGAAGCATACATACATACATACATACATACATACATACATACATACAAACATACATACATACATACATACATACAATGCATTGAAAGGTCTGAGAGAATGTATGATTTGTTAATGATTTACTCAGTAAGTGTTAAGGACCCTGCATGTGATCTTGTATGAAAATTGGTGGCTTCTGATTCCTCCTGACTATGCCTCGAAACAAGCTCCTTCCATATAGGTAGGTGTGTGTGTGTGTTTCATGGCATAATCTGAAGGACTCATTTACCTCCAATTTCCTAAGTACATCACAGGGTCCCTTAATTAAGGTAGTAATACTTTTTTGGTACATTGGAGTGCCTTGATTCCTCCAAAGTATGCTAAGAAACAGAACCAGAAGACCCAAAATAATGGTGTTCTGTTGCTTGGAATAGTTTGGAGGATTCAGTTGCTCCATGCAGATATACCAACACATAACTTCTCCCTTAAAACCGGCTCTCCTTCCCCTTCCCTCTTTTTGCCTTACCTTCCCTATACCTCCATATCAGTTGTACCCATCTGACTAAGGGTAGAGAGACGCCTCCTTCCTTCCTTCTTTCCTTCCTTCCTTCCTTCCTTCGTCCACCCCTCACAGTTCAGGATCCTCGATAAAAGGAAAGAGAGGAGAGTAATAAGAGGTCAGGAGGTTTGGCTAACAGCACGTACAGTTGGCCTCAGAAATTCGCACACATAGCATTGGTTATAAGGTGTCTTTATTCTGCACATACTGTAAGGATAATTCTGCTGACTTGTTTAAATATTAGCCAATTAACATTACCAGGAAATTTTGGTGTTAGGAAATTAATGTATACTCAATTTTCGGGTTGTTACAAAGCCTTGATGCCACAGTGGTGTATACGAAGTCCTGAAGCCGACTGTATATACAGATTCCTCAGTGTGTTATTGATGGCCACACATTCTATATAAGATTATGTTATTCTGTTATTGATTAAAGTATTGAATAAATGTAAAGAAGAAGGAAGACTTGTAGACACCAATTGTTTATAAGTCACAGAGAAATACATAGTTGTGTAAGTCTTTGCTGTGTCTTGTATTGCATTAAGGTGGTAATTCTCTTTTGGTACACTGGAGTGTCTACATTCCTCCAAAATATGACAGGAAACAGGACCAGAAGAGCAAAAATAATTATGTCCTGTTGCTTGGAATAGTTTGGAGGATTCAGTTGCTCCAGATTTACCAACACAAAACTTCCCCCTTAAGGGATATATGCAATCACGAGCACTGATATGTATTCAGGTGTGTTTGGAATACCTAAAGACAGTAAATAAATACACAATAAGATCTCCATTGGAATTAGTTTGTTGGTGAATTGGTGGACTGTTCAAAGCTTCAACCAAAGCTGTATACTTATTAGTGCTCATGACTGTACAGCAAGCCTTTCCCCTGCCACTTAGTCAAGGGCTAGGAGACTGAAAAGGGGAGGAAAGGGAGAAAAAGGGAGAGAGTATAAGGAGAGGAAAAGGGAGGGTAAAGACGAGGAAAAGAGAGGGGGAAGAAACAAGATGGAGGAGAAAGATGGATGGAGAGAGTAAGGAGAGGAAAGGGGAAGGGAAAGACGAGGAAGGGAGAGGGGAAGGGAGACAAGCAATGAAAAAGGAGAGGGGAGGAGAAATGGGGAGGAGCAGTGAACGTGGAGTGAGACAGAGGAGAAGGAGGTGGAAGGGAAGGAGGAAAATGACGGAGGTGAATGAGACAATAAAAAAAAATAAAAAAAATAGAAAGAAATAAGAGAAATGGGGCGATGGAGGGCGAAATTTTTTACTGTAATGACATAAAAGAAGAAAAAAAAATCTGAGGAAATATGAGAGAGATTAAGGATTAAGACTTGAACGAAATAATCCAAGAACCCACAACGAAAAAATAAAAAAATATATACCACACAAACATCAAAAACAACAACAACACAGACTGTTTAGATATGGTGAGACGAATAAGAGGAACATGATAACAATGAATAATGTGTGTGAGGGAGATGGATGAGGAGGAGGAGGAGAAGGAGAAGGAGGAGGAGGAGGAGGAGAAGGAGGAGGAGGAGATGGATGAGGAGAAGGAGAAGGAGATGGATGAGGAGAAGAAGGAGAAGAAGGAGATGGATAAGGAGGAGTAGTAGGAGGGGAGAAGGAGAAGGAGAAGGAGGAGGAATGAGTAGTAGGAGGAGGAGAAGGAGGAGGAGAAGGAGAAGAAGGAGATGGATGAGAAGAAGAAGAAGAAGAAGGAGATGGATGAGCAGAAGAAGAAGGAGGAGGAGGAGGAGGAGGAGGATTAGAATGATGAGAAGCAAAGTGTGGTACGGTAGGGAGAGGCGTATAGAAGGAAGAAAAATATGGAGAACGAGATAAGGTGGGATGATGCATGGGAGGAGGAGGAGAGTGAAGGAAGGAGGAAAGATATGCAGAATCAACGAAGGAATTAATTTAGCCAACGGACTTTGTCAGGTACAGTCGCGTTCAAAACTGACTCGTGAAAAAAGTCCATAATATCAAAACTGACTCGTGAAAAAAAATCCTTAATATCAAAACTGAGTCATGAAAAAAAAGTCCATAATATCAAAACTGACTCATGAAAAAAAATCCATAATATCAAAACTGACTCATGAAGAAAAAAATTCATAATATCAAAACAGACTCAGAGAGAGAGAGAGAGAGAGAGAGAGAGAGAGAGAGAGAGAGAGAGAGAGAGAGAGGAGAGAGAGAGAGAGAGAGAGAGAGAGAGAGAGAGAGAGAGAGAGAGAGAGAGATGATGTAAAAAAGAGAGAGAGACGATGAAAGAGAGAGAGAGAGAGATGATGTAAAAGAGAGAGAGAGATGATATAAAAGAGAGAGAGAGAAAGAAAATAAGAGAGGTAGCGATGATGTAAAAGAGAGAGAGAGAGAGAGAGAGAGAGAGAGAGAGAGAGAGAGAGAGAGAGAGAGAGAGGTCATCAGGTTATGAATATGGAAGTGAACGATAATAATAGTTACACACATATATTACACCCCCCCCCCAATCCCCCCCAACACCACCACTCCCACGACCCCCTCACTGACCCAACACACATACATCATCCCCCCCCCCCACCCCCCACCCCCCAACACCCCCTTGCAAAAATATGAACCCCCGTGCCCAAGTCCAAAATAGGTATGTAGGTATGTAGGTTAGGTAGGTTAGGTAAGTAGGTAGTGAAAATGGAAACGTGTAACACTAACTTATATTGGTGGTGGTGGTGGTGGTGTTGGTGGTGGTGGTGGTGGTGGTGATACAGAAATAATAATAATAATAATAATAATAATATTAATATTAATAATAATAATAATAATAATAACAATAATTATAATAATAATAAAAATAATAATAATAAAAATAATAATAATAATAATAATAATAATAATGATAATAATAATAATAATAATAATAATAGTAAAATTATAATAATAATAATAATAAAAATGTAATGTTCTGGATTATATACATGAGAGAGAGAGAGAGAGAGAGAGAGAGAGAGAGAGAGAGAGAGAGAGAGAGAGAGAGAGAGAATCTAACGGGAGGGAGATGCAATGTCTTTTACTTGTCCCCCTTCCTCCTGTCACTGGTCTTTTTTTTTTTTTTTTTTTTTTTTTAGCCACTGTGTTTTACATATCACTCCTTCTTTCCTAGTTCCTGAGGTCCATACATCCTATTTAATATTTTCATCCTCCTAACACATGTCACTCCTACCCTTCCTTTCCTTTCCTGAGTTCCTACATCCATACATCCTATTTATTATTTTCATCCTCCTGAACATTTTTTTTTTTTTTTTTTTTTTTTTTACCTTTTCCTAATTCCGTTATCCTAATCTCACCCAACCCACCTTTCCCTTCCTTTAATAAATACCTCTTCCCGACTATAATTTGCATTCCTCCCTCCCTCCTCCCTCCCTTCCTTCCTTCCTTCCTTCCTTCTTTTCTTCCTTTCTCCCTCTTCCTTTTTCTTATCCTTCCTTCCTTCCTACCTCTCTCTCTCTTCCTCCCTCCCATCCTTCCTTCCTCTCTCTCTTCCTCCCCCCAATCCATCCTCTCTCTTTCTCTTCCTCCCCCAATCCATCCTCTCTTTCTCTTCCTACCTTCCCTCTCTCTCTCTCTCTCTCTCTCTCTCCTCTCTCCCTCTCTCTCTCTCTCTCTCTCTCTCTCTCTCTCTCTCTCTCTCCTCCTTTTGCATAACCCTCCAAGATGAGACGCTTATATTCCATAACTTGGCATCATGATCATCGCTGCCAACAGTTCCGCCTGGAATCTCAACTTAATAGGCACATTATCCACGGTGAGGGATTACGTGTGTATTAATTTTAGGGGGCCAATGAGATTTACCTGGGACTCTGTATAGGCGAAATCCTTAACCAGGGAAATGTGAACCCTATTCCATGAGACACTAGAGAGATAATAGAGTACTCCTTGAAAGAGCATCGACTGAATATTATAATGTAGGCGTGAATTTTGGAATACATTTAGTTCTGTACTGTTCTAGCTGACCATGGGTGTGTCCAACTCTCTCTCTCTCTCTCTCTCTCTCTCTCTCTCTCTCTCTTTCTTCTACATACAGTACATACAGCCACAAACACACAGAGCCATGCACAGTACATACATTTGTCCGTCGGTGTCTTTTCCCCGGCTCACCCATTCATAATATAACCCATAGAAGGCCACTAACTGTAACCTGTACAATACTCCACCCCTCACTCAACTCACACTCACACACACACTTTCATACATACACACACGCTTACACACACACGCTTACACACATACACACACATACCAACCCAACACACACACTTTCATACATACACACACGCTTACACACATAGATACACACACACACAGAAACGCACACACTTTCATACATACACACATGCTTACACACATAGATTACACACACACACAGAAACGCACACACTTTCATACACACACACACGCTTACACACACACACACACAGACACACACACACACACACACATGCGCTCTCTCTTGCGCTCATTGATACACAGAAACTCACAATATCACACTCTCATACTCTACCCAGAAATGATCACATAATATTTAAAGGGGTAAGACAGTGTTTTAATATCTGAAGCAACTGATTCATCCAAGTTCTTCCAAGCAACAGGGCACATTATTTTTGTTGATCTCACCCTGTTTCCTGGCATACTTTGGGAGGAATCAAGGCACTCCAATGTACAGTACCATAAGTATATATCCCCGTTAGGGTGGTAATTCTTTTTTTGGTACATTGGACTGCCTTGATTCCTCCAAAGTATGCCAGGAACAGGGGCCAGAAGAGCAAAAATGATAGTGTTCTGTTGCTTGGAATAGTTTGGAGGATTCAGTTGCTCCAGATTTACCAACGACAAATCTTGCCCCTTAAGTTCAGGAATTTATGCTCAAATGCAGCCGGTCTGCCATAGTAAAGTTTCTCAGTAAGTACAGTGACTACAGAATATGGCAACCACACATATACATATACAGATGTTAGTGTTGTGACCTTACTCCTCCTCCACCCATATACCACAGTTATACACCAACACGTATTCTCCTTTTCCCACACCCATTGCCTCACACACACATACACACACACACACCACACACACACACACACACACACACTCATGTTTTATACACACGAGTACATAAAACATACACACACACACACACACACACACACACACACACACACACACACACACACACACACACACACACACTCATGTTTTATACACACGAGTACATACAAAGAACAACAAAACACACACACACACACACACACGTTTTATACACACGAGTACATACTTAGAACAACAAAACAAACACACACACACACATTTCATATACACAAGTACATACAGCACACACACACACACACACACACACACACACACACACACACACACTCACACACACACACACACACACACATTTTATACACACGAGTACATACAATGAACAACACACAAACACACATACACACAACACCCCACAACACACACCTCCACATACACACGTTGACTTCTGAAAGGGAAGAGATACACACACACACACACACACACACACACACAGGCAGTAAAAACGGAGAACACAAAAGGAAGCCATATAAAGTGTACGGTAAAAATTTTGTTTGAAAATGGGGGAAGTGAATGGGAAGTGTAATGGAGAATGACTGGGAGGAGACAGAGGGAAAGAGGTGGGGAGGAGACAGAGGAAAAGAGTGGAAGGAGACAGAGGGAAAGAGGTGGGGAGGAGACAGAGAGAAAGAGGTGGGGAGGAGACAGAGGGAAAGACTGGAAAGAGACAGAGGGAAAGAGGTGGGGAGGAGGGGAAGGAAAAGACTGGGAGGAGACAGAGAGAAAGACTAGGGAGGCAGATAAAAAAAATATCACATGAATATCATAATAGGCGTATTAATAAGAGAAATATCACTTGAATATACACACAATAATAAAGTGTTTGAATTATACTCATATACTTAAGGTGGTAATTCTTTTTAGTTACATTGGAGTGCCTTGATTCCTCCAAAGTATGCTATAGGAAACAGGACCAGATGAACAAAAATAATGGTGATCTGATGCTTGGAATAGTTTGGAGGATTCAGTTGCTCCAGATTTACCAACACAAAACTTCCACCTTTAATTAATACACTTAGGCTATTCGTTCTTGGGGATAAATAAACAAAATATTATGGTGTAAATCTTATGCCCAAATCATAATATTGTACGTGACGTGAGGTATGTACACTCGTGATACATAATTTCTGACCAGAGTGTGAGGAGTAGAAAGCTTCGAATCGCCTGGTATTGTTCATTTCCCCACCCAGTACACCTATAGAGGCTGAGTTCGAATGCAGGGTATGTGTGTGTGTGTGTGTGGTGCCTACCGTTCGTCTCTGGTCAGAAATTACGTATCACGAGTGTACTGTACAGCAATATTTACCTTCCTGTACAGTCGGCCTCAGAAATTCGTACACAGAGCATTGGTTAATTAATAGAGGTCTTATTCTACAGAACTGTAATGATTGTTCTGACTGATTCAAGTAAGGGGGTGCAGGAATTAGGGGGACAGGCTTGCGGGGGTTTTAGGGGGGTGCGGGAATAGGAGGACAGGCTTGGTTGGGTTTTAGGGGTTGCGGGAGTAGGGGACAGGCTTGGGGGTGGTTTTAAGGGGGTACGGGAGGTAGGGGACAGGCTTGGGGGGTTTAGGGGGGGTGCGGGGAGTAGGGGACAGGCTTGGGGGTTTAGGGGGGTGCGGGAGTAGGGGACAGGCTTGGGGGGGGTTTTAAGGGGGTACGGGAGTAGGGGACAGGCTTGGGGGGTTTAGGGGGGTGCGGGAGTAGGGGACAGGCTTGGGGGGGTTAGAGGGTGCGGGAGTAGGGGACAGGCTTGGGGGGCTTAGGGGGGTGCGGGAGTAGGGGACAGGCTTGGGGGGTTAGAGGGTGCGGAGTAGGAGACAGACTTGGGGGGGTTAGGGGGTGCGGGAGTAGGAGACAGACTTGGGGGGGGGGTTAAGGGGGTGCTGGAGTAGGGGACAGACTTGGGGGGGGGGGGTTTAAGGGGGTGCGGGAGTAGGGGACAGACTTGGGGGTGTTAGGGGGGTGCTAAGGTGGCCGGGAGATATTATAGGGACCTGGAAGTCATGACGGGAATGTGTAAATTGAGGAAATAGCGATTTTTTTTTATTAATTTTTTTTTCAAGTTCTTTATTTACCTTTAGGACACAAGCCCCAACACTCTGGGGAAATAGCCTTAGTTGAGTTGGTCCTTGAAGCAGGTACCAACGTTTTTCTTCTTGTCTGAGGTTATTGGAAACACACGCTGTCTTACAGGGAGAACTGTGCTGGATTGTGCTCTGATAGGTAGGCAGGTAGGAAAGAAAAGAGGCAGGGAGGCAAGCAGGCAGAAAAGAAAGGAGGCAGGCAGGCAAACAGACATGCAGGTAGGAAATAAAGTAGCCAGGAAGGCAGGAAAGAAGGTAGGGAGGCAGGCAGGAAAGAAGGTAAACAGGCAGGGAGGAAAGAGGTAAACAGGCAGGGAGGAAAGAAGGTTGGTAGACAAGAAAGAAGGTAGGTAGGTAGGCATGAAAGAAAGAAGGTAGGTAGGTAGATAAGTAAGTAGGCAGGACGGCAAAAACCCAAGTGGTGTAAGTACCCGATGGAAGCCAGTATACACGCACACACGGTTGAAGGGTCGGTGCAGCCAAGTTAATTCCCACACTGAAAACCTAATTACTGTCTGCATTACAGCTAGTAGAATTCATTTGGTACACTTCGTGATACATAATTTCTGACCAGAGTGTGAGGAGCAGAAAGTTTCGAATCGCCTGCTTTAGCTCATTTCCCCCCAGTACAACCTATAGAGGCTGAGTTCGAATGCAGGGTGTGTGTGTGTGTGTGTGTGTGGTGCCTGCCGTTCGTCTCTGGCCAGAAATTACGTATCACGAGTGTACTGGCATGATGTTAATTATTGGTGTGGTTCAGCCAGCAATAGTGAGTTTGCGTTGAGTTGGCTCCACAGTTATTTTAATATATACTTTTCTTTCTGATCTCGGTCCCATTTCCCGTTTTTAGTGATGATGGTGATTGTGATAGTGTTCATAATTATATCAATCATATCTAGTAGTGACGATAAAAAGAACCATAGAAAGAACTACGACGATGCCAACGACGAAAACGACTTCACGCAAACTGAGAATATTATTTTTGCCAACGGGAAGTATGTACAGTCGGCGGCAAAAGTCCTGTCGCCTCATTTGCTCCACCGAGCCACGCGATGTTCATAGACTAGAGATTATTAAGTGCAGAAAACGTGCTTATTTTTCGAGTCTATGAACACAGCGTGTCTCGATGAAGCAGGTGAGGCAACAGGACTTCTGCTGCCGATTGTACACTCGCAATCCAAAATTTGTATCCAGGTCTTGCTGAAATTTCGAATAATTTGACACACTAGTAAACCATTTTCACGCTTATCCTGTTTCATATTTTCTTGAGATTGCTTAATACTCGATCAGGCAATTCGAAGCAAGCCTGGATACATATTTTGGATTGTGAGTGTACACTCGCTCACCACAATCCTTAGCCCACCAACAACAACACTGTATTATATTCCTCCTTAAATGGACATTACTATAACAAGGAAACCACGTGTGTAAACTATTTTTGTTCAGCTACCAATTCCTCCCCTTGAATTAATTAAGCATTGAATATACGTCTGCAGAAGATGAATTAATTCCAAGTTTTAATGAGGTTTGCTGTAGGTAAGGGTGGACGGGAGGACCTGTGTTGGAAAGGGGCTGCATGAGGGAACAAGTGAGGGAAAACTCATCTTAACTTGCATCTTCTTCAAGTTCTAAATATTACCGTAGGGACTTCTGTATTGTTGGCTCCAGGACCCTTAAGGGGAGATTCTCTTGTTGGTGAATTGGAAGGTCTGTAATTCCTACAAACTGTGCCACGAAACAGATCCCCTATTAGTACTACATAGATGTATTTACTAAACTCGAAAACAGCTGTTCAAACAATATCACACATCTTAATAGACTCACACAAAATTCAGAGCGTTAATATAATATTCTAATTACACACACACACTCTCTCTCTCTCTCTCTCTCTCTCTCTCTCTCTCTCTCTCTCTCTCTCTCTCTCTCTCTCTCTCTCTCTCTCTCTCTCTCAGCAGGCACTCACACACGAAACTTTTCTTTATGCACAAATTCCACCTTTGCAAAATCCACGACAGAGACTAATGTTCTGCTCTCCCAACCCATGCTATGCTCTCCTCTCCTCTCCTTTCCTCTCCCTCCCTTCATTTTTTTCCCCTCATCTCTTTGTCGCTCTCCCAACTCATGCTCTCTCCTCTCCTCTCTCCTCTCCCTCGTTTCTTCTTTTCCCTGATCTATATGGTCTTCTATTCA
>JAWQEG010002148.1:192500-294245 GCA_033782935.1 Petrolisthes cinctipes | reverse complement strand
GGTAATAAAATAATACACACATATACACAGTGATAATATTTAATAACCAACTAATTTAATAATCATTGCTACAGTGTTAGTGGCAAAACTGGAGCAAACGATTCCTCCAAACCCTTCCAAGCAACAACAGAACACCATTACAATTTATTCATTGGTTGTGTTTCCTGGCATACTTTGGAGGAATCAAGGTGCTCCAATGTACCCAAAGAAATTCTATAATATCCTTAAAATGACTAATATGTAAACTAAAATTATTAATGCCCATTAAATAAAGAGCTTTGTGTGTGTGTGTGTGTGTGTGTGTGTGTGTGTTTAGGCTAGTGTGTGTGTGTGTGTGTGTTTTAGGCTAGTGTGTGTGTGTGTGTGTGTTTAGGCTAGTGTGTGTGTGTGTGTTTAGGCTAGTGTGTGTGTGTGTGTGTTTAGGCTAGTGTGTGTGTGTGTGTTTAGCCTAGTGTTTTCTACGTGTGTGCGTGTGTGCATTTGTGTGTATGTTCGCTTCCTCTCTATGTATGTGTGTATGTGTGTGTGTATATCCTTAGCTAGTGTTGTGTGTGTGTTTGCGTGTGTGTGTGTGTGTTCCTTTCCTTTCTGTCTATGTGTGTGTACGTATATTAGTGTGTGTGTGTGTGTGTGTGTTTGCTTCCTCTCCGTGTATGTGAGTGTGTGTGTTTCCTCATGTGTGTGTGTATATCCTTAAGCTAGTGTATGTATGTATGTGTGTGTGTGTGTGTGGTGTATGTTAGTGTTTTATATGTGTGTGTCGTGTGTGTGTGTGTGTTTAGTGGTTTCTGTCTGTATGTATATATGTATATATATATATATATATATATATATATATATATATATATATAATATATATATATATATATATTATATATATATATATATATATATATATATATATATATATATATATAATTGTGTGTATGTGTATGTACGCTTGTGTATATCTCCTCCATGTGTGTGTGTAAACGTTTTGTGTGTATGTCTCTCTGTCTCGTATGTCTTCCCGTGTGTGTATATTTGTGTATGTTTAGGCTAGAATATTCTGTATATGTGTGTATGTATAGCAAGAGTTTTCTGTTTATGTATGTGTGTATGTTAAGCTAGGTTTCTGTGTATGTGTGTATGTATAGGCTAGTATTTTCTGTGTATGTATGTGTGTGTGCGTATATATGTGTGTGAGTATATAAGTGTGTGTGTGTGTGTGTTTATAACGGTGTGTACTTGTGTGTGTTATATGTAAATTCACTTCACACAATACCAGGCATAATGTAGGCAATATTATCGAGTATATTAACGAGTGTGTTTTGTGGCACAGCTCCTCTCAGCGGCGGTACATGTGTGGTTAGACAGGTGAGGGGTCCCAGAACACACAGCATCGAATCAAGGAGTACAGACAAACTTCCTGACACCGCTATCTGTCCCTGTAAAGAAAGAGAGAGGGAGAGATATGAGTAATGAGAGTTATATATTGAGAGAGAGAGAGGGTACGTAATAGAGTTATATATTGAGAGAGAGAGAGAGAGAGAGAGAGAGAGAGAGAGAGAGAGATAGATGAGAGAGGAGAGAGAGAGAGAGAGAGGAGAGAGAGAGAAGAGAGAGAGAGAGAGAGAGAGAGTTGTTTAATTAGAGAGAGAGGTAAGTAAAGAGTTATATAATGAGAGAGAGAGAGTTGTATAATTAGAGAGAGAGAGAGAGAGAGAGAGAGAGAGAGAGAGAGAGAGAGAGAGAGAGAGGAGAGAGAGAGAGAGAGGAGAGAGAGAGAGAGAGAGAGAGAGAGAGAGAGAGGAGAGGAGATTGAGAGAGAGAGAGAGAGAGAGAGAGAGGAATTTATTAGAGAGATGTAAAATATATACATACATAACTAATTTAGACACATTGAAATACGTAAATAATATGAGAGACATATAAACAAGAGATGTAACTAAAGATAGAGATATTAATTAAATAGAGAGACAAATAGAGGGAGATAATGAAGTAGAGATAATGAAGTATTTTGAGACACTGAAATCCGTATATAATTATTTTGGGACCTTACAATTTGACCTTAAAAACAGAGATACGGTAATATTTGTTTTTGAGAAATTGAAATATTGTTGGCTTTGATAGATTTGAGGTATTGCAGTATTGATGTAATGGATGTCATATGATACTGCAATATTGACTTGATTGATTTGAGACATTGCAATCTGACCATGAGATATTGACGAGATTAATATGGGACATTTGCAATCTGACCCTGCAACACTGATAAACTTCCCAAAATTGCAGTCTGACCCTGCAATTTTAACTATATTGATTTGAGACATTGCAATGTGACACTGCAATATTGATAGACTTCCCAACACTGCAATCCATCCCTGCAATATTGATAGAGTTTCCAACACTGCAATCTATCTCTGCAATATTGATAGACTTCCCAACACTGCAATCTATCCCTGCAATATTAACTAACTTGATTGATTTGGTACACTGCAATCACACCTTGCAATATTTACAAGATTAGCATTGTAACTTGTGTCTCCATCATCCCTGTAAGAATATAAACAAACCTTGTATTCACTACGATACAGGAGTGGGGGGGGGGGAGTGGGGGGGAGGGGGGGTGGGGAGGGGGGGGTGAGGGGTTGGGGACTACCTTACACTCTCTAACAATTACCCCATTAAAGGTTAGGATAGGTTAGGTTAGGTTTGTTGGGGGGTTAGGTTAGGTTATGTTAGGTTAGATTAGGTGGGGGGTTATGTTAGGTTAGGTTAGGTTAGGTGGGGAGTTAGGTTAGGTTAGGTGGGGAGTTAGGTTAGGTTAGGTTAGGTGGGGGGTTAGGTTAGGTTAGGTTAGGTGGGGGGTTAGGTTAGTCTAGGTTTAGGTTAAGGTTTGGTTAGGTTAGGTGGGGGGGTTAGGTTAGGTGAGGGGTTAGGTTAGGTTAGGTTAGGTTAGGTTAGAGTTAGGTAGGTTAGGTGGGGGGTTAGGTTTGGTTAGGTTAGGCTAGGTTAGATGGGGGTTAGGTGGGGGGTTAGGCTAGGTTAGATGGGGGGTTAGGTTAGGTTAGGTGGGGAGTTAGGTTAGGTTAGGTGGGGGTTAGGTTAGGTGGGGGGGTTTGTGGTTAGGTGAGGGGGTTAGGTTAGAGTTAGGTGGGGGTTACGGTGAGGGGTTGGGTTAGGTTAGGCTTAGGTTAGTTAGGTGGGAGTTAGGTTAGGTTAGATGGGGGGTTGGGTATAGGTTAGGTTTAGGTTAGGTGGGGGTGGTGGTGAGGGTTGAAGACTACCATACATTCTCTAACAATGATCCCACTACAGGTTCAAATGGTCTCAGAGTTGGACCCCTGTTTGTCTGTCACTGTGAGGGTTGCTATATATACCTGGTGCTACAGCCTCACTACGTACACCTTCTAAAATGGGAAATGGATATTGATATTGTGATGAAGGATGATGATGGTTTGAGATATTGCAATCTGACTGCAATACTGATGTGATTAATTTAACACACTGCAATTTAACCTTGCAATATTAACTCATAGGCATAATAATAATACTCACAATATTTTAATTGATAATGTGTAATATTCTTCATCAACTACAATATATATATATTATATAGTCCAACTATCATAAAATAAAAATAAATTTCTGTAGAGAGTAGTTTCCAATAGATAATTCTATATAATAAACACAAGAACATTACTAAATTAGTAAATATATAATTAGGCCATGTTTCCTGAGAATAATAATAATAATAATATTAATAACAAATATATTCCCTCACTATCTATTATATACTGAATACACACACACACGCTACCAAATACACACACACACACACACACACACACACACACACAAGTACACACACACACAATCATTATGTCTCTGAGATAATGACTTTTGTAAACAATATCACACTTCATAAAAAAAAAAAAAAAAAAAAAAAAAAAAAAAAAAATAGTAGTAGTAATAATCATCAGCACAAAAAAAAATAATAGAAACAAACAACAGTGATTCAGGAACTTGGAGAGATGTAGCATTTAAAGGGATAAATTGGGAGAGCTGCTGCTGATTCCTCTAATGTATGTCACGAAACAACTTTACCTCAATGTATATTTAAAGGGACCCTGTGATGTGGTCAAGAAAATTGAAGGTTAGTGAGCCTTCAAATATTACCACGTAACACACACACACACACACACACACACACACACACACACACACCAAATATGAAAGGAGCTCGTTTCGTGGCATGGTCAGGAGGAATCAGAAGCCTCTAATTTTCATACACGATCACAGGGTCCTTAAACACACACACACACACACCAATATGAAAGGAGCTCGTTTCGTGGCATGGTCAAGGAGGAATCAGAAGCCTCCAATTTTCATACACGATCACAGGGTCCTTAAAGGGGAATCAGTATCATGGCATGGTTTGGAGGAATCAGTAGCCTTCAATTTACCATCAAGAGTTTATCCCCCTTTAATTAGTTTGTACTCTTATCAGAACACTGCCATTTTATTTCCTTCCTGCTTGCTGTCACACCTCTCTATCACCTTTTCTCTGGCGCTATATGACCTCGCTGTTGCGGCGCCTAATATCAATCAATCAATTAATTATCAGAACACTGAGTTAGGGACCCAAGTATGGCCTTGTGTGGCAACATTGTGAAACACCTCTGCTCTGTCAGGTGTCATAGAATTTATTCAAACAGTGAATTTTATTCAATACATAAAGTGAAACTCATTGCATTATACGTATACCTTCCTTTACTATATACAGAATATATATAAAAAACAATTTCAAATATCACATAGATGGGAAATACGAGAGGAGAGAGAGAGAGAGAGAGAAGAGAGAGAGAGAGAGAAGAGAGATGAGAGAGAGAGAGAGAGAGAGAGAGAGAGAGAGAGAGAGGACGAGAAGAGAGAGAGAGAGAGAGGAGTGAGAGAGAGAGAGAGAGGAGAGAGAGAGAAAGAGAGAGAGAGAGAGAGAGAGAGAGAGAGAGAGAGAGAGAGAGAGAGAGAGAGAGGAGAGAGAGAGAGAGAGAGAGTCATGTAATATAATAAAGATGATTATGCAGCATAGCTATTGGTAAATCACAAGTCTGCACACCCAGAAGGTCTATAGTACCAATCACAAACTTTTCTTTTACTCCACAAACAAATCCATTTACTTCATAAACTCTCATTTTCCCCACAATTGTTTTCATTCATTTACTCCACAAACTCTTTAATATATTTACTCCTTAAGAGTTAGTAGCAATCATCACTAAATGTTCTAGTGTGGTATCAGTGTTGGTGTGTGTGTGTTGTGAGTGAGTGTTGGTGTGTATGTGAGTGTTCTTAATGGTGGTGTGTGTGTGTAGTGAGTGAGCGCTGTCATTGTCGTCAGTGTTGGTGTGTGCGTGTAGTGAGTGAGTGCTGTCAGTGTCGTCAGTGATGGTGTGTGTGTGAGTGTTGTTGGTGTGTGTGTGTAGTATGTGAGTGTCGTCAGTGATTGTGTGTGTGTGAGTGTTGTTGTTGTTGTTGTGTGTGTGTAGTGTGTGTGTTGGTGTGTGCGTGTGAGGGTGTGTGAGTGATGTCAGTGTTGGTGTGTGTGTGTAGTGTGTGTGTTGGTGTGTGCGTGCGAGTGTGTGAGTGTTGTCAGTGTTGGTGTGTGTGTGTAGTGTATCAGTGTTGGTGTGTGTGTGAGTGTAGACCCTTTCCACATTGGGCGGTACAGCAGGTATACACAGGTAGCGTTGTGCCAGCTTCGCCAAGCCAGGGTACTTGTGTTGGTGTAGCTTCCAGTAGGTGAGTGGGTTGTGGTGTGTGGAATGACAGGCTGAGACAGATAACTGGAGACCTCACTGTCCGGGGTGCTGGGGGGCTGAGGTTGGGGTGGGGAAGTTGACCCACCCTTATCCATGTAACTGAACAGACTAGGACGATTACTGTTGATACTGGTGTTGTTGGTGTTAGGGGGGGGGTGAGGGGGTACTAGGGTCGCATCGTTCACCCCCCGACACATCATTTCAGCAGTATGTGTGGTCAGTATCTCTGTGAGTGTGTTTATCTCCTTCTGTGAGTAACACCAGGACATCTTATAGCGAGGGTCCAGCACAGCAGCAAACAGGAACACGTATCTCTCTTCATAAGGCGCCAAGTGCTTCTCAACCGACAACTTTAGGGCCTTAAATAGCTTCCACTTGAATTTGAGTTCCAGGGTGTATATTGCACAGAGCAGACCACGTGTGATGGGCACTACTAAACTGGATGTGATGCCGCTCTCACTTTCCCACACTCTCACTACCCATGCTCTCACTCTCCCACACTCTCACTACCCATGCTCTCACTCTCCACACTCTGACTCTCCAACAAGTCAGTAGCCTCTTCGAACGCGTCAAAATCTCCAGCAAATCAGCCAGTATGTAACGTTCATACTTGGTGAGAGTGTGAGGTGATGTGAACTGATCCAGGACAGAGCTGGGAATGTTGACAAGGAAACGGATAATTTTTAACTGTGTGTTCCATCTGTAGCGGTTCACGGGTTGTGTTTTGGGGAATCCGGTGAAATACTCTGATGCCTCTGTGTGTTTCCGTACAAGTGCCACGACTGCCGAGGCCTTGGTGATGATTTTCTTGATGATGATGTCAGCGTCTTTGAATCCGTCGCTGATGGCATTCTGGAGGGCGTGGGCGAAGCAAGGGTCGTGGTTCAGGAATTCCGAGAGATCCAACGTGTTGTACGATGGAAGAGAGGAGGAGAACACACCACGAACATCATCAATACAATAATCATTATTCACTACTTCACTGTGACCGTCGACCTGTTGGTACCCCGGCAGACTGAAGGGGAGGGAGTGTGTGTGTGAGTTTTCCATGGCCTTTGTCAAGCCACCGGGAGCACCAACACTACTACTGGTGGTGCTGGTGCTTGTGGTGATGTGGGTCACTTTATCAGCAATGTGGTATGCGTTAACAACATCAAGGTATTCGCTGTAGAGACTGGACGTCGTGGATGGATCCCTGATGCGCTTGAAGGCCAGAGTAGCGGTCCTCAGAGTCCAACCAGTCATGAGGAAGTTGGCTGTGATGGCGAGGAATCCCTGAGTCCGCTCCTCACCTCCACACCACGACCACACACTCACACCAACACACACACTGCCTGCTTCGGACATCTGGGTCAGTATTCGTGAGGTAATGGCCTCACATCTCGGCTTCAGGTGGTGTGTGGTGAAGGTACTGGGGTCAGGCAGTGTGTAGCGTGGGTCCAGCGACAACACCAGCTCTCTAAAGGCCACATTACCCAGCATGGAGGGCGACACTAGACTCCGAGACATGAAGGATACGAGTGCGTCAGTGATGTGTGTCTGTCGGGGATGTGTGGACGGGTATTTCAACTCCACCAGACCACTACCACCACAACAACAACAACTGTGGCATAATTCTCGACCCCTGGGCTGACGCTGGTGGTGTGTGTTTATGAGTTGATGTACAGCAGCGATGCACTTGTTCTCCAGCACCTCATGTATACGCTGAGGAGGAGAGAAAATGCCAGGATAAAAAATCTTGTGTTTCGGTGTTCTGTACTGCTGCGCTATACAGTATACTCACTCACTCTTATAATATTCGTGTACTGTATAATTATATGTTCCATTTCAACATTTTATACAATTAAGAGTAGCACACTCTCTCAGACGTTATTACAGTAGGTATATTTTTCACCTCTTGCTATGATAATCTTGACAAAACTAATCATTACACATTATTAGTGTACTGAATTATATGTGTTCCATTTCAACATTTTATATAATTAAGAGTAGTACACCCTCTCAAAAAATATTACAGTAGGCATATTTGTCACCTCCTGCTGTAATAATCTTGACAATAATCACCATTACACACGACGTGAATAAATAGTTCAGAATTCCTCGTGTGTTGAGCTGTACAGTACAGTCACGAGCACTAATAAGTATTCAGGTGTGCTTGGAATACCTAGACACAGTAAATAAATGCACAATAAGATCTCCATTGTACAGTCACGAGCACTAATAATTATTTAAAGACAGTAAATAAATGCACAATAAGATCTCCACTGTACAGTCACGAGCACTAATAATTATTCAGAGACAGTAAATATATGCACAATAAGATCTCCATTGGAATATAGTTCGTTGGTGAATTGCATGGACTGTTGTGCAAGACTTTTACCCAAGCTGTATTCTGGACTCTGTACGGTACATGTGCTGCTGTGCATGTGTACTATCAGAGACAAAAGTCGTGTCGTTGTCTTGTCCGATGATTAGATATAACTGGTGAAACTTAATGAAAGCCCCACCACAGGGTAATATTCGTGTCCTATATGGTTAGCCCTGTACCATATCTTTTCACCAATTTTCAAGACACGAGTTTTGTCTTTGATAGTACAGTCATGGTCAATAGTTCTGCAACACCTTCCAATGAGATGGCTTCGAAAAATGATCCGAAACTCTAGCTGTTGGTCTTTGCAATATTGGTTCATAAGATTCAATCAAATGGCTCTCTTTTGTTCACCAGGTTGCAGGACTTTTGACCATGACTGTACCTGTGCCATCCTACCAGGCTACAGTACAGTACTACTTGATGTACTGTACAGATGTGCCTTTGTACAGTACCACACACACACACACACACACACACACACACACAGTAACCTTTCAGTAAATAACAATACAACACAAAGTTAGGTTCTTCATTTATATTATGTTTCCTTTTCACTATCCACATTATTTATTTATTATTTATTTTTATCATTATTTATTTGTATTCCCTTTAATTAAACATCTTCATTACCAGAAATTACTGTACGTTATCATATTTTCATTATCTTTAAACATCTTAATTAATTACCACCACCACCAGCACTAATCATTGTATATCATTATTATTCATATTATTTTTAACCATCTTAATTACCAGTATTATAAATTACTGAACATCATTACTATTTATATTATCTTTAAAGACCCTGTGATCGTGTATGGGAAATGGAGGCTTCTGATTCCTCCTGACCATGCCACGAAACAAACAAGCTCCTTCCATATAGGTGTGTGTGTGTGTGTTTCGTGGCAATATATTTGAAGGACTCATTTACCTCCAATTTTCTGACTACATCACAGGGTTCCTTCAACATCTTCATTACCAACTGTCTCGTTCAGTTGAAAGGTCGAAGTAAATTATTTTCTTCAGATATCCTGTTTTATTTTCAGCAACTCATTGTGTTTTTATTTTTTTTATATTTTTTTTTTCAGCGTTGGAAAATATAGACTACGGAATCCTGTTGCTTCCTCGAATATGTTCCTTACTGCTTGCTGTCTCACCTCACTATCACCTTTTTCTGGCGCTATATGACCTCGCTGTTGCGGCGCCTAATATCAATCAATCCTCGAATATGTTTCACTCACTCAGGTGGGGAAATGTTGGGAGGGAGGGTGGGGAAGGGGAGTTATTCGTATTATGCTCTCTTCAGTGACGGTCATCTTGAAACACCAGGGTAGGCATCGCTTATGGGGGTAAAACACTTGTCGACTAACTGTAGACGAGATTATTATACAATGGATAAATACTTGTATCCATCACTTACTTCATTTTACACTCATTGAAGAACACCAATACTTGTTATTCATTACCATACACACTAATTATGTGATTTACTGACCCTATGTTAAAAGGATAGTGTGTGTGTGTGTGTGTGTGTGTGTGTGTGTGTGTGTGTGTGTTCCCAGGCTTCTGTTAATCATTACCATACATACTAATTAAGTGATTTATTAAGCCTATGTTAAAAGAATATAATTATGTGCTAAATCTAATCATCTTACTGAATTTGCAGGCTACTAAATCCCCCAGACTATGCCACAAAACAAACAGATCCCCCATTTAGTAAAACTGAGGTAATAATATGTTTGTTTCCTGACATAGTTTGGAAGAAGCAGCCCTCCAACTCCCTCATACGAGATAATGACCTTTTGTATGTTATGTATGTATGTATTTTCCTTCTCCCTTCTAATTTATCTCCTTTCATTCTCCTTCCATCTTATTTTCTTCTTAATTTCTGTTTTCTTCCTCTCTCCCTCTTTCATTCTATTGTTTATCTGTGTTTTAGTATTTTTCCCTTCCACTTCTCTCTCTCACTTTTCTCTCATTCACTTTCTCTTTCATATCTTCTCTCTCTCTCTCTCTCTCTCTCTCTCTCTCTCTCTCTCTCTCTAACCATTACTCATCCTTCTCCCTTCCCACCCACCTCACCTTCTTTTCCCCTCTCTTCTCTCTCTCTCTCCCACCATTTCCCATTCCCCCATCTCCCTCTTACTAATTCACACTCACTTTCCCTATCACCAACCCACTCTCGTACACATCTTTCCCTCTTACTTATTCCCTCTCACTCACCTTTCTACCTCCAGCCTTCCTTCTTACTCACCTTCCCTCTCACTTCACTCACCCTCCCTCTCTCACCCACCTTCTTTCCCTCTCACTCACCTTCCTTCCTTTTCACTCACCACCCCACTCACTCACTAACTCCCTCTCCCTCTCTCTCTTATTTACCCTCCTTCCCACCCTTTCTTCTCACCAAACCCACCAACCAACCAACAATAATAATCATATCCTTCTTACCTCATGTTCCTTCAGTTTCTGTCCGATGTTATTGAGTGATTCACCGAGTAGTTTGATATGAGCGGCCACATCGATAGGGGAAGTACCTGTCACCTTGTATGTACTGGGTGGAGAGGAGGCGTCACTGGCTGATGCTGACCCTCGGTTGGCCCTGTAGAAGAAAAGAAATGATGGTTTGAGTTAGAGATAAATTGCCTGAAAGACTCTGTAGGATGTAAGATGAAGAATGTGGTGATAGATATAGATGTGGTACAGCAAACACGAAGGTAATAGAAGGAAAAGGGGGACAGGGAGAAGGTTATAGAAAGGTGGGATGGCAAATAAGAAGGTGATAGAAGGAAAGGATGGACAGGGAGAAGGTGATAGAAAGGTGGGATGGCAAATAAGAAGGTAATAGAAGGAAAGGAGGGACAGGGAGGTGATAGAGATGTGGTACAGCAAACACGAAGGTAATAGAAGGAAAGGAGGGACAGGGAGAAGGTGATAGAAAGGTGGGATGGCAAATAAGAAGGTAATAGAAGGAAAAGGGGGACAGGGAGAAGGTGATAGAAAGGTGGGATGGCAAATAAGAAGGTAATATAAGGAAAGGAAGGACAGGGAGAAGGTGATAGAAAGGTGGGATGGCAAATAAGAAGGTAATAGAAGGAAAGGAGGGACAGGGAGAAGGTGATAGAGAGGAGGGACAGCAGACACTAAGGTAATAGAATTAAAGGAAGGACATGGAGAAGGTGATAGAGATGTGGGACAACAAACACCAAGGTAATAGAAGGAAAGGAGGGATAGGGAGGTGATAGAAAAGTGGGACAGCAAACACCAAGGTAATAGAAGGAAAGGAGGGACATACAGAAGGTGGTGATAGAGAGAGAGGTGGGACAGCAAACACCAAGGTAATAAAAGGAAAGGAGGGACAGTTGAAGAAAAAATTGAGATGAACATGTGTTGATTTTGAACGATTATTATTATTATTATTTTTATGTTTATTTTATACTATATTAATATGTTTATTATTTTCTTTATATACCTCAACCTCTGGACTGTAGGCTGTCTGTGAAGCCACGAGATTATTGGCTGAAGCAATGAGGTGTTGGGTTGAGTTGTGAGTAAATGATAAAGTTGAATATAATATGAGTTTAAGTTGAGGATGGAATATGAAATACTGAATGAAATGAGAGTTGAGTTGAGTAAAGGATGGAATATGAGGTGGAGAATAATATTAAAATTGAGTTGTAGATAAAATATGAGGTAGAAAATAATCTGAGTTGAGTTGTGGAGGAAAAATAAAGTTAAAAAATGAAGTGTTGAGGATGAAAATATAATGAGTTAAAAATGAAAAGAAGTTGAGTTGAGGATGGAATATGAAGTAGAAAATTAAGTGAAAAACTATGTGAGTCGAGGATGGAAAATAAAGGAGAAAATGAAGTAAGTTTAATAAATGATGGAAATTGAACTACAGGAGAAAATAATATGAATTGAGTTAAGGGACCCTGTGATGTAGTCAGAGAATTAGTGGTAAATGAGTCCTTCAAATACTGCCACGTAACACCACCTATATGGAAGGAGCTTGTTTCGTGGCATAGTCAAGAGGAATCAGAAGCCTCCAATTCTCATACACGATCACAGGAAGACTGTCCTAGACCTGTAAGACCCTGTAGGATGAAAGAGGGAGAAAGTGGTAATAGATAGAGAGGTGGGACAGTAAACACAAAGGGAGGAAATAGAAGGAAAGGAGGGACAGGTAGAAGGTGATAGATAGAAGTGGGACAGTAAACACAAAGGAAATAAAAAGAAAGGAGGGACAGGGAAGTGATAGATAGAGGTGGGACAGTAAACACAAAGGGAGGAAATAGAAGGAAAGGAGGGACAGGTAGAAAGTGATTGATAGAAGTGGGACAGTAAACCAGTAAACACAAAGGAAATAAAAGGAAAGGAGGGACAGGGACAAGGTGATGGGTAGAGAGGTGGGAGAGCAAATACCAAGGAAAGAGAAAGAAAAGAAAAAAAAAATATATATATATATATATATATATATAAAATAGAGGGACAGTTAACAGACACTGAACTAACGAACACTGTTACTACAATTATTATTATTATACCTTACACACTATATCTTCCCAGCACTCGTCTAGTCTGCAATCCTTTTATATATAATGTCAATTACCACATTATTACTGTCACCATTAACCTTAAAATCACGGGTGACGACATAAGTCTACACCACTAAGTGTGGGTGACGAAGTAAGTCGACAGAGCAGTTTTCAAATTTGCACATCCCCTGACATATTTAATTAGGCTGACAACAGAGGGTGTGTTTGCCTAGAAGCTCCTCCAAGTCACACCAGTCTTCTTATGCCAGTGTAGCAATAGCTGTCACCATGTGATGATGAATTTTCAGCACTCTGCTTTTGCACTAATTACCATTTATTTACGTAAGAATGACAGTGACATTATATTTCATATTGTTGTGTTAACAAATGTGATTCTGATACATTTATGACAAAATCAGAGTGTGATAATGAACTTAGAAGTGTTAGAAGTGTCAAAGTAAATTTTGAGTTGTGGTCAATTTGAGCTGACTACCCATCCTACAGATGTCCATTTACTCTTCACAAGTACAGTCATGCACCACAATCCCTTGCCCACCTGGTTCGAAGCCCAAGATCTGGAGCAGGCGGTTTCTGGATGACAGCCCACCCAAAGCCTCCATTGGTTCAAATTGTGTGTGGCCTCGTGATAGTTTGGTTGGGCTGTCGTCCAGAAACCACCTTCTTCAGATCTCGGTCTTTGACTCAAGTGGGCTAGGGATTGTGGAGCGCGACTGTACATCATGAGACAGCTAAAGGTTTGTACTTCAATATAATGAATTAATTATTTACGTAGGTTAAGTGGTTTACACGCTATAAACCATCAAAGTTTTTATTATGTTTTAAGCGTCAGGCGTGAAAACGGCCAGGGCGAAAGAGTTGGTGCGCTCCAGAAGGCCTTCAATTAAAGAGTTAAAAACTCATTAGGATGTTTCTTTTACTGTAATGCCTGGTAGAATATAAGACATGGTAAGCATAATTAACACTTGTTTTTAATTTGAACTCATGTAGGTAATGAATACTGTAGTTGTTTTCGTAGGTGTAAGGAAGTGGTGTTCCCATCGCCCACCATTCTTTCCATGGTACAATATCAGCCTGGAATCCCTTATGAAACAGGAAGGGGGGAGGGAAGGAAGGTTGGGGACCCCTCTCTAACAATGACCCCACTAAAGGTTCAAATAGCCTTGTAGCTGGACCCCTTGCCTGTCAGGGGTCCTACACTGGTATGTACAGCCACAATCAAATATCCACCGACACTTTCCTTGCATCATAGTAAATATCTTGGTAATAAAGAACAACACGTGTATGATATTGCAGCACCTCATAAAATAATTGAGGGGGTTGAGTTGACATAAGGTGTTGTATGATTGTATTTTGATATGACACTGATTTATTTGCATGATGGAAGAAAAGTTTCGGTGGTTATTTGATTGTGGCTGTACTAGAGCTTCCCCACCCACTGAAAAAGGGAAATGGAATATTGATGATAATAATGATGGTCATGTTTGTAAATTGAACTGGTGTGGGTTTTTTATAGTTTTAATATGAACTGGTGTATGTAATTAACAGCTGTTTTTAATTTGATGATGATGATGATGTACAGCCACAATCAATAACCACCAACACTTTCCTTCCATCGTGCAAATAAATTAGTATCATATCAAAATACAATCATACAACACCTTACGTCAACTCAACCCCCTCAATTATTATTATGAGATGCTACAAAATCATACACGTGTTGCTCTTTATCATATCAATATATAATCATACAACAACACCTTACGTCAACTCAACCCCCTCAATTATTATTATGAGGTGCTGCAATATCATACACGTGTTGTTCTTTATTACCAAGATATTTACTGCGATGGAAGGAAAGTGTTGGTGGATATTTGATTGTGGCTGTACATTGGAGCACCTTGATTCCTCCATAGCATGCCAAGAAACAGAAACAAATTAACAAGAATAATTGTTGTTGCTTGGAATAGTTAGTAGAAATCAATTGCTCCAGATTTACCACCAACACTGTACTACCACCTTAAGGGACCCTGTAATATAACCAGAAAATTGGAGGTAAATGAGTCTTTCAAATATTGCCACGAAACACCACCTATTGTGAAGGAGCTTGTTTCGTGGCATGGTCAGGAGGAATCAGAAGTCACCAAGTTTCATGCACGACCACAAGGTCCTTAAGGGGAAATTCTCTTGTTGGTTAAGGGGATAGTATACTTTTGGTGATTTGGAGTGCCTTGATTCCTCCAAAGTATCCCAGGAAACAGGACCAGATTAACAAATATAATGGTGGCCTGCTGCATGGAATAGTTTGGAGGAATCAATTGCTCCAGATATACCAACAGTATATATAAATGCTGGGCTACTGATTCCTCAAAACAATCCCAGGAAACAAATCCCCTCAAACTTATAGGGTTTCTGTTTCCTGGAATAATTTGGAGGAATCAGTTACTCCAAATTTACCACCAACACCACCACTGTAGTCAACACTACCTACTCAATTCTTTTGTATATTTTGTTATTCTTTATCATATCAAACTATATTCATACAACACCTTAAGTCAACTCAACCCCCTCAATTAGTATTATGAGGTGTTTCCAAAATAATACATGTGTTGTTCTTTATTACCAAGATATTTGCTACGATGGAAGTAAAGTGTCGGTGGATATTTGTTTGTGGCTGTACAATTGACGGCATCTGTTTTCTAGCATAGTTTGAAGGAAACTATAGCCTTCCATTTCATCAACAGCCAGAGAATTTTCCCATAATCAACTTATTTTGCATTATATTATCTAAGGAGGTCAATAATATAATAAAAATACAAAACTCAAAGATATTTTACTGTAGACAAACGTTCCATATATATATACTGTACAATAACAACAGAATCAAATATAGGTTACTGTAGAAAAACGTTCCATATAATATTATACAGTTACTTACACACACACACACACCATACAGAATTACTCACACACCATACAGAACTACATACTCACATACACATTCACCATACAGAATTACACACACACACATTCACCATACAGAATTACTCACACACCATACAGAATTACTCACACACCATATAGAATTACACACACACACACACATTCACAATACAGAATTACACACACACATTCACCATACAGAATTACAATATCCAGGGGGCAAAGTAATAATAATCTTCTATGGTTTTTCAGTTTACGAGTTCCTGTGTGTGTGTGTGTGTGTGTGTGTGTGTGCAGCTTACATTTCCATACTATATTTCATGACTTGACAGATGTGGTTGACAGGAGTTTTGCCAATAATATATTGATTTACTACTGTACTGATAATTCACACTTAGCCGGAAAGAACTATTCAATTTATATAAGAATATTCCTACAAAGATAATAAGTTATAATTATACATGATGTCTATCCAATGTGTTCTTTATATTTTTCTTAAAACACCCTATTAAAGAGAGAGAAATGGCTTCAACTATGTCACTGGTGATGCAAACAAGTAACTAAATGCATATACAGTAACTAAATAAACTTACAGAACGATTAATGCATAATATTCCATCAATATACGGTGGGCGGTATATCTCATCATAACATTCCTGTGCCACCGGTTCACCTATGTGCAATGTCTTTCTTGCATTTTGGGTGAGGCGTATGAGTTGGGAATGTTTGGGGCACTGGGTTGTCCTGGTTCAGAGGAAACGCTGTTCCGAAGGCGGTTGAGTCCACCTTTTTGGTGGACCAACGGCATCCCTGAGAGGAGGTTTAGAGTTGAAACCATAGTCACAAGTCCGATCTTCCTCCAACTCTCTCCTCTCCCTTCCATACGGGGCTTGGCGTATGCTTCTCTTTCTCTTTCTATTCTTTCTTCATCATTTTCCCGCCAATCCTATGTTGTTTGGGCAGGGCTATGGGACTATACTCTGTCCAGCCTAAGGTGGCAGAGAAGCCCTGCCCTACAGATGCGGTAGGCAGGTCAAGTACTTTTTCGCTTCCCTGATTGGCCAGAGGTGTTCAGCACACCGAGAAAAATAGGAGTGCTTCCTTTTTTCATTAACATTGGGAATGTTTCCTTTGTTCTTTAAACAGACGGCTGATATCCTAGCTCCCCGCCTCAGTGTTGTCTTCAGGAGACTACTTCGTCTTGGTGGTTTTCCTGAATACTGGAGGTCTGCTAATGTTACCCCAATTCCAATTCCTTCATCTTCAGTTGGCGATTACAGGCCAATTTCCATCACTCCTGTGTTGTCTAAGGTGTTTGAGAGGCTGGTGGCTGTGCTTTTAAGTAACTTCATGGAATGTAATGGTGTATTCCCACCCTCACAGTTTGCATATCGAAGGGGCCTTGGCACGTGTGATGCACTTCTGTGTGTCTCTCATGTACTGCAGAATGCTTTGGAGTTGGGTCATGAGGCTAGACTGGTGCAACTTCGACTTTTCTGCTGCATTTGATAGGGTAAACCATCTGGATATCCTCTACATACTTCGCTCTGTTGGTGTTGGTGGTTCAGTCCTGTCTGTCTTGTCACAATTCCTCACTACTCGATCCCAGTATGTTGTTGTGGATGGTGTGCAGAGAGGAAGAGTAGAATTAGTGTCTGGGGTGCCCCAAGGTAGTGTCTTAGGACCGTTGTTGTTCCTACTGTATACCTCTGAACTCTTTTAACATCTTGGAGAATGACCTGTATGGTTATGCAGATTATTCCACTCTCACTGCTGTTGTGCCGACCCCTGGTGCCAGGATTTCTGTTGCTCAGTCATTGAATCGTGACCTGGTTAAGATTAGTGATTGGTGCAAGTTGTGGGGTATGAGGTTGAATGCTGGCAAAACTAGGGCAATAGTCGTCTCTAGGTCTCACACGGTGTACTATGGTGCACAAAAGTCGTGTCCATTACCCAGCCACAGTGAGAATTCAAGTAAACTGAGTTTGAAGTTTTGGAACAGCTGAGGAAATGCTATGATCAGCTAACAGATGTCGCCTTTTGATTTGTTGGGAGGGTGGAGGGGGAGAATTAGAGGAGGGGGAGGGGAACTGGAGGAGGTGGGGGCTGGATGAGACAGGTTGTATGAGACTGGAGCATTACCACGTTTCTGATAATGTTAGAGATGGTTAATTTAACTGATAAGAGATAAGTTGATATGGAGTGATACCAAAAGATAAAACGAGATAAAATCTGAATAACTAAAATCCTATAGAACAAATACTACTGCACATAGCTGTATCAGCTCATGCTGATACATAAGACTGAGTCAGGCTTTGGTCTACAACTCACGCAAGGGAACATAAGGTGGCCATAGCAGCATCATTAATGGTCTTGCATTGGATTCCCCTCAATCTAAAGCTGGAAGACCCACAGCAAAGTGGAGACCAAGGAGTTAGGCTGGACTCCCACATGCGATTTTCCGTCCCGCGACGCTGATTGTTGCCAGATACTTTCAGAAAAATAATACACCACGACGGCATCTCCTAATTCGATCGCTTTGTTCACGAAAAATTCCCTACATCGTGAGCCAGCATGTGCGCGATGGCATGGGGCGTCGCGGGACGAGAGGTACCGTGAACATTTTGGAATGTTCTAAATGTTCGCGGGACTCTGAAAACAAAGCATTCGCTAGACACTTCGATCGACGTTGGATTTTTGAAGAGCGACGTCGCTCTTAAGAGTGCTCCCTTTCGTTCGCCCAAATTCGTTAGAGCGACGTTGGGAGCGCCTTTTCGCGAAACAAAAATCTACGCTCCAGGTTCGAGCGTTATATAAGATGGCCGCGTGGAACCTGCAGTCAGTGAGCACAAGGCATCCACACAGCGCGGAATTCTCAGGAATAAAAGGGTTACACACTCAAATGAAAAAGATGTGAAATGAATGAAAGGGTTACACAGTCAATTGGAAATGAATGAATGAAAGGGTTACAGTGAAATGGTAATGGTGTGAAATGAATGAATGGGTTACAGTCAAATGGTAAAAGGTGAAATGAATGAATGGGTTACAGTCAAATGGTAAAAGGTGAAATGAATGAAAGGGTTACAGTCAAATGGTAAAAGGTGAAATGAATGAAAGGGTTACAGTCAAATGGTAAAAGGTGAAATGAATTAATATGTTGCAGTCAAATGAAAAAGGTGTGAAATGAATGAAAGGGTTACAGTCAAATGGAAATGAATGAATGGCAAGGGTTTGGTTCACTGCCCCCATTTTTTTTTACACCAGGCACACAATTTTCTGTCACTGGAAATGTCTATCGTCAGTTGATCTACAGGCGATCGATGGGCGTGCACATATTCGAGCAATGCCACCGAGGTCGTGCTAAGTTATCGATCAATGTTTTCCATCCCAGCACTATGTTCCCACCATTCATCGTGACATTCGCTAGACGTTCGCTAGCTGGCAGAGCGATGGTGCTCAAACCATCCTCTCAGGTGATCGACGGCCGCCATACCGGCGTTCGAAAGGTCGTTCGAACCCCAATTTCGCCCAGTGTCGCTCTCACCATCGGCCGATGGTCAGATTTACTGTAAGTATCTGGCAACAATCAGCATCGAGGGATGGAAAATCGCACGTGGGAGTCCAGCCTTACACAACTCATTAGGTCTGCAATGTTTAAACATCCTACTACAATACTCACACTTTGTATATTTGGAAGTGTGTTATGTGCTGAACATCATAAAAATTACCCTGATGGTAGAAACTATAATTATATAAATACTACGTAAAAAAAATCCACAATGGGGCATAGAGATTATTGTATACCACACAATTCAATGCATTATTTTTTGCTTAAGTCACTTGTTGATGTCCACGCAGCATAGGCGACATCTGTTGCCAGACAAGGGCATTTTCCCAAGTGTTTTGAAATATTAGAATCCGGCTATTCGAAACCTTACTGTGGCTGAGCAATGGACACGACTTTTGTCCACCATAGTACCCTTTATCGCCGCCCTTGATTCTTGATGGGACTGTATTGGAGGAGTCTGAGAATTTGGTTATTCTGGGAGTTATATTTGATGCCAAGCTGACTTTTGAGAAGCATGTTCGGTCAAGCACAAGGTCTGTCTCCAAAAAGTTGGGTATAATGCATAGAGCTTGGCGTGTGTTCAGAGATCACTCATTGTTACTGCTGTGTTTTAACTCTTTTGTATTGCCTCTGTTTGAATACTGTTCTACAGTATGGTGTTCAGCAGCTGATTGCCATCTCAAGTTGCTGGATAGGATTGTTTCCAATGCTAATTTTCTTACCGGCGGTTTACTTGATTGTAATTTGAGTCACCATCGTTCTGTTGCATCATTGTGCATGCTCTTCAAGATCAGAAGTAATGTGCTGCATCCTCTTAACTCCTCTCTGCCATCTCTGTATGCTCCAGCTCGTGTCACTCGTTGTGCATTGGACTCCCATAGGTTTGCTTACTTATTGCCGCGCTGTAGAACCTGTCAGTACAGTCGATCGTTTGTCCCTAGGTCGGTGTCTCTATGGAATGGCCTTGATGAATCTGTCTTTGATGGTGTAGGACTGGCTGGCTTCAAGAGTAGGACTAATATGTTTTTATTAAGCTAATTGCTCATCTTTCTTTCTCTCAGCTGTCTTCTTTTCTTCAGGTTGGATTCATGGGGCTGGGGTCCTTGGATTGATAGAATGCTTGCATTCTCTCCCAGCTTTGTGTCTCTGATCTATTTTAATAATAATAATAATATACACATAATGTAAACTCTTATCACATAATATGGCTCTGTTGTATGTTTATGGAGCCATCATAACAGTACCAAGCCACCAACGTATGCACCACCAATGATCTTGCATACCTCCTTCAATTCATAGTCACTCTTTTCAACATGTGGCCTTTTTTTTTTTTTTTTTTTTTTGCCTTTACAACACTATATATCTTTCTTATTTATGAGCTTTCACTTTTCCAGCTGTTCCCTTTTTTTTCATCCATTAACTTTTGTGCTTGCTGTCCCACCTCTCAATCACCTTCTTCCTCGAGTGCCATATGACCTCGCTGTTATGGCACCTAATATCAATCAATAAATCAAATCTTCATTTATGGCAGAATATACAGGAATGTAGTACACGGGCAACACCAACTTTATTTGTGGTCACTGGTTAACGTGACAACACAACACCACACCAGACCGCCTTCAATTCAGAGTCATTCTTTTCAATACACTCTTTCTCGCCTTTACATACGTTCTATATCCTCCTCATTTACAGCAGAACCTATAGGAATATAGTATACAGGCCAGACCATCTTTATATCCAGTGGACGTGACAACACTACACCACCCACCACCATTGCCTTTGAGTCACTTTTTTCAACAGACTCTTGCTTTCCTACATCCCTCGCTTCCCTTGTCTCTGTGGTCTTGTTTCCTTTGCATGATAAGGGACAAGGCTTGGTAATTTGGGAACTATTTCGTGAGGTGGTTTGTGTGTGTGTGGTGGGTGGTGTGTGTTGTGCTGTGACTGTGGGTGGTGTGTGTTGAGTAGTGGTAGTGGGTGTTTATGAGTGGCACAAGTCTCTTGTCCTGTACACACTTTTACTGTTGTTGTTGAACTTTCACGAATGGAATCATTACTTATAACCCCAACTTTACGAGCACCATCACCTTTGTCTATAATATTTTTTGTGGTATAACTAGTCTTCATAAGGCTATCCAACTTTAAAAAACGTTCGCTCTTTGCGGCATTTACTGCTGCCGTTTTATCATTAATGGAACTTTTATCAAATACAGCTGAATCACGTTTTTTGCTGCCACTTGTTAAGAGGATGACTAACTGTGGTGGTGTTGCTGTTGTTGTGGAATTTGTACTGACTGTATCTGTTATTTTTGTGGAGCCTGTACACACTAAATCTGTTGTTACTGTTGTGGAACCTGCACACAATGAATCTGTTACTGTTGGAAACCTTGTTACTGTTGGGAAACCTGATACTGTACTAGGACCCATTAATGTTGCAGACAGTAACGGACTCCTTTCCCGAGACATTAGGTTGTTTCCCACCGAGAACGGCAATGGTTCCTGTAGCCTTGGCATGCCCCTCAGACACTCAACCCTCCCCCGTCGACTGGTGGCTTGGATTGTGTCAGTGGAGTTCGGTATATAGCTTCCAGAGATGGCTGACAATACATTATGATCTCAATTATGAGGTACTTGTTGCTGAGCTGGCTGGGACTTTGCTGACCACCCAGATACTTGTTGTTGCTGAGCTGACTGAGACTTTGCTGACCACCCAGATATTTGTTGTTGCTGAGCTGACTGAGACCACCCAGATACTTGTTGTTACTGAGCTGACTGAGACCTCCCAGATACTTGTTGCTGCTGAGCTGACTGAGACTGTGCTGACCATCCAGATACTTGTTGTTGCTGAGCTGACCGGGACGTTGATGTGGGCAGTTCACTCGACCATGTATATGAGTTTCTTGGGCGAGTCCAACGCGAGGCACGTAAAACTGGTACTTTCAAGTTTTGGGGGGGATCTGACTTGTGCTTGCTTGAATCCGTGTTTGACTCCAAACTGGTCTGCATTTCCCTGCTTTTACATAGGTCTGTCTTGTGCTTGCTTGAATCTGCCCTTGATTTCCAATTGGCTCGCACTTCCAAATCTGAATCAAAACCCTCAAAGTTCAGGTATGGTAATTCTATTCTCAGTGTCTCATCAGAATCAACAGAAGGGGAGGAGTTACCACACACACCGCTGCTGGCCTTACTGGCATTGTTCTCTTCCTGTACATTTGTTGTGAGGACGATTGTAGGCACCAATGAAGGGTTCGGGTCGCTCCCTGTCATTTCACTTTGGTCTTGATGCGAGGATATTAATTTCTCTTGATATGTGACTGTGGATAATTTTTTGGAATTCAGAACTGTGGATGTGGATGCATTGCTCTGGAAAACTGTGGATGTATATGTGGATGTGGATGATTTGTTTGACTCCACATTGGTACTCCTAGATTCTTGTTGTACGGATGTGGATGTGGATGATTTGTTTGACACCACATTGGTACTCCCAGATTCTTGTTGTACAGATGTGGATGAATGTTTTGGCTTCACAACAGCACACTTGGATTCTTGTTGCTTGTTTTTATTTATAGATGTCGATTCCTTTGGCCCTTCAGAACTAGCTTTGAATTCTACATCATTTTCCTTTTGGTTCGGAAGATGTGTTGGTGTTGATGCATGTTGGTGTGTGTATGTTGTTGTGGAATCATGTTGGTGTGTGTGTGTTGGTGTGGAATCATGTTGGTGTGTGTGTGTTGGTGTGGAATCATGTTGGTGTGTGTGTGTTGGTGTGGAATCATGTTGGTGTGTGTGTGTTGGTGTGGAATCATGTTGGTGTGTGTGTGTTGGTGTGGAATCATGTTGGTGTGTGTGTGTTGGTGTAGAATCATGTTGGTGTGTGTGTGTTGTTGTGGAATCATGTTGGTGTGTGTGTGTTGGTGTGGAATCATGTTGGTGTGTGTGTGTTGGTGTGGAATCATGTTGGTGTGTGTGTGTTGGTGTGGATTCTTGCAGGATAGTTTGCACATTGATAATATTTGGTCCATCCCACTCTTCCTCCTCCTGCCCCTCCCCACAACTCTCCTCTTCACCCTGCCCCTCCTCACAACCCTCCTCTTCCCACTGCCCTTCCCCACAACCCTCCTCTTCCCACTGCCCCTCCCCACAACCCTCCTCTTCCCCCTGCCCCTCTCCACAACTCTCTTCCTCTGTTTTTATCCACATCACTGACAGGTTCTCCGGCTCATCGCTGACGTTCTCATTCTCACAAAACTTTTCATCATCCTTATTCAACTTACACAAACTGTGGTACTGGTGCTTGAACATAGTACTGTCATCTTGGGTGTTGATATCTGGCACGTAGTCTTCATTGATATTTAGTGGATTTACCACTATCTCTTCCTCTTCATCATGTGTCGTGGGTGACTTTGACTCAAAATACTTGTCTGAATCAAGATTGGTGAGTAGTAGTTGTGGGCTGCTCTTCTGGGACATACATTTCAAGTTGTGTAGTGTGAGGTATGTTGGCCCTGAGTCGAATGTTCCTGACTTGAATGTGAGCACTGGGACTGAACCAGTAAGAATGGGATATAAGAACGGAACATTCATCGAGTATTTAATAATAGTCGGAGCAAAAGGAATGAGTCCGGCTCTCATGAAAACTTCCTTTGCCAGGTTAGGGATGTTACTGAGAGCGTTCCAAGCAGTGAGTAAGTGAACAGGGTTTGGTGAGGCAGGATCAGCAGCTGCAGCAAGTTTGTAATGATATATCAATGGAGCCAAGAGGTGAAGGAAAGGGTCTACAGGATTAAGAGGTGTTGGATGATGGGAATGTAATATTAAACCCCTCTCTATGGCCAGGCTAATGGCTGCTGGGGAGGCCATGGTTGGGTGACCTTGAAGCAGTACAACCACCGGCCTCTTCACCTTCACCAAAGATCGGTCCAGCATTCGTAGCCAGCTGAGGAAGACAAGGGGATCAGGATGGCCATCAGAGGTTGCAGCCAATAGGAGGTGAGGGGGTAAGTCCCTGGAGGGTGTATTGTAACCTTTCTGAATGAAGAGTGGAGGGAAGAAGTGACCATCTCCAGACAAAGCTAATATAACCCTCCATGTATCTACACTGTGCTTAACCAGACTATATGCATTAATGTGTCCTCTCATCACCACCACTTCCTCTACATTAACTGGACCGTTACCCACCACAACCTCTGCTGTGGCAATTATCCTATGAGCATACTTCTTCCTGAACATTGTTAGGCCTATCTTAGTAGAGAGTATTTTGATCCACTCATGGTATTGTGCGAAATTCAGCCAATCTCCCAACATACCATGCCATGCTCCATACTCTCTTATGAAGGTTTTGATACCATCATGTACTATGTTGTCAGCGTCAACACCGACATAATGCATCACATGGTAAGCATCTGACATCACCGGTGGTCGTCCCAGCCATCTCATCCTCAGCAGCCATTCGTACACGTGATCACTGGTCGATGCCTTGATGATGTCTGTGAGGCTCTCCTTTGTCTCATATCCATCGAGTCGGTTGTAGAAGTATTGTACACAGCGCTCCAGCCGGGACACACACACATAGTGGCGATCGGCAGCATGTTTCATCCACTTACCATCAACATATGTCAGCAGTGCCCAAGCCAGACCTATCTTTGTCAGCCTGTTAGGTTTCCATTTCAGTTCATCCAGTATCTCTCGCAATATGTCTAGTCTGGTTATTAATTTCTTTGGTCTATTTAAATTCTTATCAGCAACAAACTTACATCTTTTCCATCTGCCTTGAGTTTCATTCCCAGTCGAAATCTCTGATTCCGAAGACAGGGAATCCTCGTTCAAGATCTCTATCTTCCTTTTGTTGTTGTTGTTGTTGGGTGGTGAATCCTTTGCTCCTGTCTGCTTCACATCATCCGTACCCTCGATTGCTGCCTGAGAATCTTTGACTATGTTTGATGATACTAGTTTCTTTGGTAAGTTCATCATCATTTTCCTTCGCAGCACACTACCATAATAACTACAACCCTCACCAGTATCATCTATCCCACCTGCATCTTTTCTCTGATTCTCTGTTGTGGTTGTCTGTTTGAGCTCATTTGCACTCCTTGCGACCCTTTTAATATTTTGTTGTGAGGGTGGGTTGTCTGGGTGATACGAGGGGGGTGGGTTGACCCGTGTGCTTAGGGCCCTAGAGTCCGTTGGTGGTGCTGATGGTCCAGAGTTTGATGTTAATGGCCTAGAGTCTGATGTTGTTGTTGTTGTTGGTGATGGTTTGGGTTTTCTGCAACTTGACTTTCTTCCTCTGGCCCCACTGGCTGCTTCCCTGCAAGTTGGAGAAGACAGTCAGTCAGTCAGTCAGCCATCACCATCATCACATGTTTTGGACGTTTGTTTATCTTGATGGGAAGGAAGGCAGGCAGGAGAAACATTACCACCATAGCAGCCAGGCACACAAATTATAAGTGTTCATTCCATTTCACTCATGACTAATTTTTTTTTTCTTTTTTTTTCTTTTCTTTTTTTTCTTTTTTTTTTTAGTGTTGATTCCATTTAACTCAGTCATTGTACAGTAGTTTTTTTTTCGAGTGTTGCTTCCATTTAACATACTCAGGACAGTAGCTATTTTGTATTGTATTTTTAAGTTTTGATCTAATTTAACTCAGTCATTGTACAGTAATTATTTTTTTTTTTCCCCTAAAGGCCTAAGGCTAACGATGGTCAGTCTGATGGCTTTTGCTGTGTCTGATGATCATACACGAGCTATAAAATTCCACAGGGGCTATTTCTAGACATGATTTTGGCACCACTGGTAAGGTCTACATCTAACCTATTCCTGAAATGTGGAACAGTGCACATTTTAGCTCAGGCCTCACCCACTAGATGGAGGAGCCCTTACTTCATCCTCCTTACTCCACCCCATGGAACCTAACTGGGCCATCTCCCCTCACCACTACACACACCTTATTTCACCCACCTTTACTTCACCCCACCTCTCCCTAGTTGGTCCTCTCCCCTCACCACTACACACTTATACTTCATTCCACTTTTATTCCACCCCACCTCTCCCTAGTTGGTCCTCTCCCCTCACCACTACACACTTATACTTCATTCCACTTTTATTCCACCCCACCTCTCCCTAACCACTAGACCCTCTCCCCTCACCACTACACACTTATACTTCATCCCACCTTTACTCCACCCCACCTCTCCCTAACCACTTGGTCCTCTCCCCTCACCACTACTGTTGCGGCACCTAATATCAATCAATCAATCAATCAATCAATCCTTCACCACTACACACTTTATGCTTCAACACTATATCCTCCATCCCATCCCTCCCTACTTAGTTCTCTCCCCTCATTACTACATACTAAACCTCACCCCCTCACATTTTACACCTCGCTTCCATTTATCCCAACCCATCCTTAACTACTGGGTCTTCTCCCCTCACTACTATATACCATCACACATTTCTGTCCACTCTTCCTTCCTTCCTTCCTTCTGACTTCCGTTCCTAGCTGTTATTACTCACGAGAACAGCAAGATATCAGTGTCCTCCCACCACTCACACACACACACACACACAAATGTACATGAAAAAAATTGCTCTTTACTTTATTATTACAGCAGTTATTTTTTTTATTATATTTGGGTGAAAAAAATGCCTGTGTATATAGACGTTTTCCTACTGTATGTCGGAGTAACTCTTATCTGTTATTTTCACGTTTGATGCACTGCTGTACCGTATCCAAAGGACATAGGACACTGGGATTTTGGTATTCTGGTGCGTAAATTGAAGCTCTTTAAGTGCGTACCGGTAATACCAAAAAATTTGGCCTATGGAGAAACTTCACAAATCGGAGAAGAATTGCAGCTGGGGGGGGACAGGCGGGGGGGGGGGGGGGGGAGACAGGCGGGGGGGGAGACAGGCGGGGGGGGAGACAGGCGGGGGGGGGGGGGAGACAGGCGGGGGGGGGAGACAGGCGGGGGGGGGAGACAGGCGGGGGGGGAGACAGGCGGGGGGGGAGACAGGCGGGGGGGGGAGACAGGCAGGGGGGGGGGGAGACAGGCAGGGGGGGGGGGTTTGCAGTCTTTAGGGGTTGATACCATTTCATTAGGTCATTGTACTGTAGTGTATTCTTAAGGGACCCTGTGTCATGGTCATAAAATAGGAGGTTAGCGAGTCCTTCAAACATTGCCACGAAACACACACACCCATACTGAAGGAGCCTGTTTCATGGCATAGTCAGGAGGAATCAGAAGCCACCAAGTTTCATACACGATCATAGGGTCCTTAAGGGGAGATTCTATTGTTGGTGAATTGGAAGGTCTCTGAAGCCTCCAAACTATGCCAAGAAACAGATCCCCTCATAGTACCAGTGAGGGCAACTGTTTTCCGGGCATAGTTTGGAGGAATCAGTAGCCTTCCAATTTACCAACAAGAGAATCTCCTCATAAGTGTTGATAATGCATAGTCAAGTACAGTAGTTGTTTTTTTTAAGTGTGGATTTCATTTCGTTAATTCATTTTAGAATAGTTTTTTTTCTTAAGTGTTGAATCCATTATACTCATTTATTATACAGTATTATTTTTTAAGTGTTGATTCCATTTCATTATACAGTATTCATTTATTTTACAGTATTTATTTTTCTTAAAGTGTTGGTGACATTTCAGTGATTCATCATGCAGTAGTTATCTTTAATAAATGTTGATTCCATTTCATTAATTCATTTTACAGTATTATTATTTAAGTGTTGATTCCATTTCATTAATTCATTGTATAGTAGTTGTTTTTTTAATGCTGGTATAATTTCACTCAGTACAGTATTTTTTTTTTAAGTGTTGAATAAATATCCATAATTCATTGTACAGATATTTTTTTTATTTAAATGTTGATTCCATTACACGCATTCGTTTTACAGTCGTGTGTGTGTGTGTGTGTGTGTAAGGTGGAGTGTGTGTGTGTAAGGTGGTGTGGTGTGTGTGTGTAAGGTGGTGTGTGTGTGTGTGTGTGTGTGTGTGTGTGTGTGTGTGTGTGTGTGTGTGTGTGTGTGTGTGACAGATACATGTGAAGGAATTAATTAACATTCATGCATGGCTGACGCCTACTATGCGTTTTAGGACAAAAATAAATAACTTTACATCCGCACACAGACGCCCCTTTGACGTCCCAATTTTGGAAAACTCCTTGTTAAAAGTCAACCGTTGGACAGATTTAGTTCAAATTTGGACTCCACACAGGTGTCCTCTACACTGGTAATATATGAAATATAATTAAACACACACTGTCTGGACAGTCTTGCTACCCATCTCAAGTCAGTTTCACCAATTCAAACTAGCGCGCCATAAGCAAGGTGTGTCCTGCCACACCCAGGCGAACAATTTAAACAAAACCAGTCCGTGCTCAAGAGCTTCATTCAATAATCTCAGGATTTCAAAAAATGTTACATAAAAAAAATTACCCCCAAAAAAGTTAAATCCAAAAAAGTAACATAAAAACATACTCCCCAAAAAGTGACATCCAGAATAGCTACATCCAAAATAATTATATCAAAAAAAGTTACTTAAAAAAAAATTACATAAAAAAAGTGACAACAAAAATTACATCCAAAAAAGTTATATCCAAAAAGTTGGTATCCAAAAAAGTTATATCCAAAAAAATATCATCAAAAAATATTATCCCAAAAGTTATATACATAAAAATGTTTCATAAAAAATTTACATAAAAAATTTCATCCCAAAAAGTTGCAGAACAAAAATTTCTCCCAAAAAGTAACATCCAAATAAGTAACATTAAAAAAATATCTAAAAGTTTCATTAAAAAAGTGACAAAAATATATTAAAAAAAGTAACATAAAAAAGTGACATATAAAAAAATATCATACCTTAGGTTCGCATATTGCGCGACAATTTGGACGACACAGTGACTCGCGTACTTAAAAATCGCATAGTATGAATACATCTTTACATGGGGAAAATTAATTACGGGCGGCCACTGCCTCACACTGACAATTTACAGACATCTAATACTCCAATATGCAGGGTACAGTACAGTATTTGGTAACTGTGATTTGATTAAGAGTCACAGTAGCAATGAATATAAGTTCGTACCAAAGAAATTGTAGAACAAAAAGAACAATAGAAGTGTGAGATGGGGTTCCGAGGCTGGCCATGACACTATGTCGGCTACCATCAACTACCACCACTCCAACTATATAGTACTGCTTTCAATGTTGATCTCATTCACTTCGCCCATAAACCCTTCAAAGTCAAGAGTGGATACAACTGAACGCATAATGAAGATAGCGAGACACCGCTCCATCAAAATGATTGCTGGGTTATTGGCAAGACTTCACCAGTCAAGAGCAGAAACACCATAACTCCTCACAGTCTGCATTATAGCCTGCAAAGCTATATACAGCCATGGTGATGGTAACACTGGAAAGGCCTGAAGATTGACTGTAACTGACTCTAGCCTGTGTGTGCTGGTGGGCAGAGCTTAAACCACCCCATACTCCACCCACCACAACCCTCCCCTACCAAAAAAAAAAAAAAAAAAAAATGGCCCTGTTTTGCGACTGGGGGAGGGAGGGGTAGCTCTTGATAAGTGATTGCAGTCTTTAGTTAATCACCTGAAACTTAAGAGCGTGTGACAGGAGTTTTTTCTTACGCTCAACCTTTGGGATGGTGAAGGCAGGTGTTGGTTGGTAGGGTGTAGGGTTGGGGGCAACAAGTTGGCAACAATGGAGAGCAAGGGAGCGGGAGACTGACTGAGTGAGAGGGAGAAGCCGGCTGGGGGGAGCGACTGTTTGTAGCTTGGGTTTGGGGGAGCAGCTAGTGTCACACGGAAACCAGATTTAGACGCGCTTCTGGGAACGGCTGCGGATTTGGGCCACTCTTGAACACAAAAAAAAACACGCGCTGTGGAAACATCGCGCGTAAGATAATAATTGGTGTTGACTTGGGGTTCGTCGCTCAACATGTGAATCGCACATTGAGAACACGCGCAAAATGCGAACCTACTGATATATATAAATTACACCCGGAAAAGTTATATCCATAAAAATTAAATCCAGAAAATTTATATCCAAAAATGTTCATCCAAAAAAGTTATATCCAAATAGGTTGCATTAAAAAAATAGTTACATAAAAAAATTATATCCAAAAAGGTTATATAAAAAAATTTACACCCCAAAAGTTATATCCAAAAAAGTCACATAAAAAAGTGACATCCATAATAGTTATAACAAAAAAAATTTCATCCCAAAATGTTACATAAAAATTACATCCAAATAAGTTATTAAAAAAATTACATCCAAAAAAGTTATATCCAAAAAATTACATGTCAAAAAAGTTATATCCCTCAAAAAATCATCCCACAAAGTTACGCAAAAAAAAATTACATCCCATAACAGTTCCGAAATCGAGACATAAAAAAAAATTATATATATAATAAAATATAAAGAGAGCACATGAAAAGTTCTGAGGTCGAGACATGCAAATGAAAAAAAAAAAAATACATATACGCATCATAAACTTGGACTCTTGATGGAAAAAGGGAATGCTACTGAATCCTCCAATCTATGCCATGAAACAGATCCACTATTATACTCCGTTTACTCAGACTTGTCCAGCCGCTGCGTCCGAGTCCAGGGTGAGCTTAGCCCCAGGTATGAGTGGAGCTCTCTGATTGGCTACCTTGTTGCTCGCATTACCGTGCCACCTCTGCAAGCAGCCAGGCACTAACTCTGCATTTGGAAGACGACATAACTTAAATAATTTACGTGTAGCTAGACTATTACATACTTCCCTTTAATGACAACTTCCCATAAAACATTTTGTATCACTCTAATGTTTATATTTATCTAAATTCTGATGACACTGTCATGTTCACAAGAAAATTTTGTACGAGAATGAGTGTTATATTTATATACTGTATAAGTGCTATTGATGCGGCAAAAAACAATTTAATGCAAAATGTGGTATAAACATTTCAAAACCATGTTTTGATTTAAACTTGTGATAATATTGTTTCTTTGGACTGTATTATGTTTTGGAAAGCATTTTTAAGTTCTAAATTTAATGCAGAGTTTAATGGTGTAAGATAAATATGCATAACCTATTAAATAGTCTAGCTACACGTAAATTATTTGTTATGTCGTCTTCCAAATGCAGAGTCAGTGCCTGGCTGCTTGCAGAGGTGGCACAGTAATGCGAGCGTCAAGGCAGCCAATCAGAGAGCTCTATTCATACTCGGGGCTAAGCTCACTCTGGGCTCGGACGCAGCGGCTGGACGACTCTTGAGTAAAAGGAGTACAGCAACATTGAGGTGATTATTTTGTTTCCTGACATTGTTTGGAGAAATCAGTCAACCTCCAATTTATCAAAAAGAAGTTTTGCCCTGAATTATCAGTCCTTGTTAATTGTTGTAGAGAGATGCCTTCATGCAGATACACATACAGGTACATCAAAAACAGTTACAGTATTCCCTCGTTATAAGACAATTAAATTTAGCACATAAATATATCCTTTTAACACAGGCTCAGTAAATCATTTCTTAATATAGTATATAACATAAAAAGAGAGAGAGAATAACAAATAGAGCCAGACACAAATAGACAAAAACAAAGAGAGAGAGAAAGAGAGAGAGAGACAAAGACACAAACAAAGCATAACAAAAAGAGAGAGAGTCAATCAAAACAAAGATACATAATCGAACACTCACTTTGGCGTAGAATCCCTGTGTTTGTGTTGTGTAGTGTGTGTTGGCAGTGATGAGGAGTGTTGGGCGTCCCTCCTGTTGCCCGATGCTGCTGATGCCGTCGACCCCGCCCCTCCGGCAGACCCCCCAGTGGCGCCTCCTCCACCTCCTCCTCCTCCTCCTCGTCCACCGCCCTTGTTGATAATGTTGCTGCGTGCTCCGGCGTTCTTGGCGCCCTTACCAGTGGTGATGATGGACCCTTTCTGGTTACCCTTGGCTGCAAGACGTTTGGCTCGGCGCTTCCAGTTCTATAGGCCGAATGAGTAAAGTACATCAGTTTTTATTTTTATTTTATATATTAGGTTCTGATGGGCGAGGTTTGTTATTTTCAACACGAATTCGACAATAGTGTTTTTATGTATATACAGTATTAATTTCTGGACTCCACAATCTATTTATATTTTTCTTTAATTTAGTTCTGGACTCCACAATTTGCACTTCCAATTCAGATGAGTGAGGTTCATCAGGTCATCCATTACTGTATATCCATTATTATTATATTAGGTTAGAATCAGACTTGTGACTTTGGCTACTCCTTCCTGATTGTCTTTGGAATTGTGAAAGTTTAAGGGTTAAGGTGAGATTCTCATGTTGGTAAATTGGAAGGCTACTGTTTCCTCCAAACTATACCAGAAAACAGACACTCTCAATGGTACTAATAGGGGATCTGTTTCGTGACAAAGTTTGGAGAAATCAGAGACCTTCCAATTCACCAACAAAACAATCTCCACTTAAGCATTAATAATTACAAGTTAAATGTCCAGTTGATGTCTAATTCCAGCATCCAGATACAAGTAATTCAGTATTATTACCAGCATACATGGATGGTATTATTAAACTTCTTCTTCAGGGAAAACATCTTCATTGCTCAATTCGTATAGCAAAATATTAGGAACTGAGCAACGAAGAGACTTTTTCCTCGAAGTAGTAGTTTAATGATATCAGCCTCATTATCTACAGGTTTGTAATTAATACTGTATTGTGTTCACTTCTGCACTTTTAGACCAGTGACTGATGATGGATGCAGAGTGACCAAAATGATTTCAATAAAGAAACTTAAGGGGGTGCGGGAATAGGGGTACAAGCTTGGGGGGGGTTTAGTGGGGTGCGGGAGTAGGGGGACAGGTTTGGGGGGGGTTAGGGGGGTGCGGGAATAGGAGACAGGCTTTCTACCCCCCCCAAGCCTGTCCCCCTATTCCCACACACCCCAAACCCCCCACAAGCCTGTCCCCTACTCCCGCACCCCCTTAACCAAGATGAGTAAATTACCCCACCTGAGATTTCAACCCAAAGCCAGCTATTGTGAGACAGGGCAGCTACACACTAGTCCATGCCACACTGAGGGTCATATGTAAGGACGCTGATGGTGTTGACGATGGTGTGGTACCGATATGATTACTCCACAGATACACTATAAGGAAACATCGTATCACACCATCATCAACACTACAGATATTCTTGCATACGGCACTTTGAGTCAGAGTTTGAATCAAATGAGGAGTAGCAATGCTCATATATATTGTACATGGAACTGTGTCATTATTTGAGTTTACTTTGGAGGAATCAAGGCACTCCAATGTACCAAAAGTATACTATCCCCTTAACACAATACTCACATATTTCTGTGTGTTGGACACCAGCGCCCACAGCTCCCCAAGACGCTTGTTGACTGCCGAGAAATCTGTGAGAAAAAAAATATATAAAAATACAAAAATAAATTAACTCAGGTACGATACAGTACAATGACCCAAGCAAAGGCTCAAATAGCCTGGGAGCTGGACCCCTTGCCTGTGAGGGGTCCTGCACTGGTGCTAGAGCTTCCTCACCCTTTGAAAAAAAGGAAATGGGATACTGATAATGATGATGATGATGATGATGATGATGATGACAATACAGTAGATCCTCAATATTATGCTCATATATACTGTAATAATATCATCGTCAATATCACATATCCCTTTTTTCAATGGGTAGGGAGGCTCTAGTGTCAATGTAGGACCACTAACAGGCAAGGGGTCCAGTTCTGAGGCTATATGAGCCTTTGGTGGGGTCATTGTTAGAGTGTGTGGTCCACAACCCCCACTCTCTCCCTGCATCGTAGGGGATACTAGAACTGCACCATCACAAGAATGGTGGGCAATGGGGACACCACTTCCCTAACCCACAACATATAATAACGTTTGTCATTTTTCAATACAGGTCTAGCGGATCTCTTAGTGTGTATGGTGATGAATAACAATAGACTGGGAAAATATTTGGTGGTCTTTAATGAGTGTAAAATGAAAAAAAGATGCAATGGAATTAGAATTAGATAAATAGAAGGAAGAAAGGTCAGTAAAGATGTGATACAAGGAATAAAAGTAAATAAAGGTGTAATAAATAAGGAATAAAGATCACCAACTGTGTGCTAAACTTACCCATGTTAGGATTGGCCTGGATGATGCCTGGTCTTACTTCCCGAGCCCACAGCATGTAGGCGGTGAAGCGCGATTTCTGCCAAGAGAAAAAAAAAAAAAATGTGTCACATTTTAGTAGAGTATTGTACACTCGGCCTCAGGAATTCGTATACACCACTGTGACATCAAAGGTTCTTAACAACTAAAAATTTTACTATATAATTTTCCTAACACCAATTTGCTAGTAATATTATATGGCTCATACTTGAATCAGTCAGCAGAACACAATGCCTACAATAAGTGCAGAATATAGACTCCCTTTAACCAATGCCCTATGTACGAAATCCTGAGGCCGACTGTACTTGTAGCCATATGCAAGAACATCATGGTGTTAACGATGGTGTGGTACCGATACGATGACTCTTGTGTTTGTCAATGGAGTCATCGTACCAATACTACACCATCATCAAAACCGTGGATATTCTTGCATACGCCCCTACACTCAAGCCTAGATTAAAGGGCCTTCTGATTTAAGGGGGTGTTATATATTTGGTACACTGGAGTGCCTTGATTCCTCCAAAGTACTCCAGGAAACAGGACCAGCTAAAATGAATCAATATAAGGGTACAATGTTGCTTGGAATAGTTTGGAGGAATCAGTAACCCTCAAATTTACCATAAAGAGTTTAATTAGAAGGTTACTGATTCCTCCAAAGTATGCCAAGAAACATATCCAATGAATAAATGTAATGGTGGCCTGTTGTTGCTTGGAATAGTTTTGAGGAATCAGTTGCTCCAGATTTGACAGTATCTCCCCTGTACAGTGTCGGGGGTAAATCTAGAGCAATTGTATCCTCCAAAGTATTCCACAAAACAGATCCCCTATCAGTCATATTGAGATCATTATTTTGTTTCCTGGATTTGTGTGGAGGAATCAGGAGCCTTCCGGTATACCAAAAGAAAATAATATAAAAAATGTCTTCTCATTAAGGACCCTGTGATCGTGTACAAGAATGGGAGGCTTTCGATTCCTTCTGACTATGCCACGGAACAAGCTCCTTCATGATATCTGAAGTCCTCGTTTCTCTTCAAATTTCTTACTACATCACAGACCCCTAATTAATACCAAAACGGAGTAACGTGTATTGTCAAAAGATAATCATGGTAGATACTGACCCCTTTGTCCTTACGCTGAGCCTTCTTCCTCCTCACCAACTGACCATCCTTCAACACAATGTTTTTCTTGCCCTGCTTCTCGGAGAAATAGAGAGATTGTGCCTGTAAAGAAAACAAGGGTATGAGGGATATAAACACACATATACACACCACTCACACACACACATAGGCAGAGGGAAAGGTGAAGAGAACCAAAACATACACCACTCACATAGGCAGAAGGAAAGGTGAAGAGAACCAAAACACACACACATAGGCAGAGGGAAAGGTGAAGAAAACCAAAACACTCACCATTCACATATGCAGAGGGTAAGATGAGAACCAAAACACAGTACAGTATAATAAATATTTACACACCAACTCCACTCATATATGTAAAGGGAATGGTGATTATCAAAACCTGTAAAGATACACTATAATAACATATACATATAAATGCCACACATTAGAAGAGGGAAAGGGGAGTTCCACAATCGGGTAAAGAGAACCGAAATTCGGTCTCGCCTCTCTCCCTCTCATCTAATTCAAACTCCCTCTCCCTCCCTCTCATCTAATTCACTCTCCCTCTCCCTCCCTCTCATCTAATTCACTCTCCCTCTCCCTCCCTCTCATCTAATTCACTCTCCCTCCCTCTCACCTAACTCTCTCCCAGCCTCCCAACCAAATCAGGCCTCCCCCTCCCTCTCATCTAAGCACCTCACTCTTCCCTCCTTCTCTCCCTCCTGCCCACATACATCACCCACTTGTTACCCGGCATATATTTCTTGCTGTCATTCATTGTGTGTACTTTAGGATGTATGTATGCAAGACTATCCATGGTGTTGACAATGGCTTGGTACCTGTATGATGGCCCTGTAGTGTGTCTATGGAGTCATCGTACCAGTGAAGAGCAGCAGTCTGGGAAACCACACACACACAGCACAACACCTCACACTGCTAAACACATTACAGAAGACTGCACTACACACACACACACACTGCTAAACACATTACAGAAGACTGCACTACACACACACACACACACTGCTAAACACATTACACACACACACTGCTAAACACATTACAGAAGACTGCACTACACACACACTGCTAAACACATTACAGAAGACTGCACTACACACACACACACACTGCTAAACACATTACAGAAGACTGCACTACACACACACACACACACACACACTGCTAAACACATTACAGAAGACTGCACTACACACACATACACACTGCTAAACACATTACAGAAGACTGCACTACACACACACACACTGCTAAACACATTACAGAAGACTGCACTACACACACACACACTGCTAAACACATTACAGAAGACTGCATTACACAAACACACACTGCTAAACACATTACAGAAGACTGCACACACACACACACAACACAACACCTCACACTGCTAAACACATAACAGAAGACTACATTCATACAACCACACACAACACCACAATGTACACACATTATAAAACACTGCACTACACATAACCACACACACACACAAACAATACATATCATAGAGGATTGTAATACATATACCAACGCACATACCAACGACACAAGAATATTAAACTTAAGAAAACCAGCACTACAAACACACTACAGATGACTGCACTACACACAGACATATTTAAACTCAGTACTATTAAACACACTAAGGAAAGGTACACTACACACAACCACGCAATCCAACCCAACAACATATCCGGGAGTGTTCTGTAGCAAAACCCGGTCCAGGACTCAGTGCTCCTTGACCAGACACCCTGCAGAATATCAATAACTAATCATACACAACTGGTCAACTCGGAAACACTTTAACTCCACCCATCTTTCCCTCCTTTACTATGACTTAAGGGACCCTGTGTTGTAGTCAGAAAATTGGAGATAAAGGAGTCCTTCAAATATTGCCACGAAACATCACCTATATCGAAGGAGCTTGTTACGTGGCATGGTCAGGAGGAATCAGAAGCCTCCAATTTTCAAACACGATACAGGGTCCTTAAGGTGATAGTATACTTTTGGTACATTGGAGTGCCTTGATTCCTCCATAGTATGCCAGGAAACAAGATTAGATGAACAAGAATAATGGTGGCCTGTAGCTTGAAATAGTTTGGAGGAATCAGTAGCTCCAGATTTACCATCACTACAATTCCCCCTTATACTCCTTCAAACACAATGGGTCATGGCATCTCAAACTAAATTGGACATAATTTTGGACCTCTAATACTAGTTTTGTTTTGCAGTTAAGGACAATGACTGGGTTCTCAGCCTTTAGTCCTCATCTTCCTCAATATAAAAAAATAAAAGATAGAAAAAGGTCATACAAAGGTCAGGTTTAGTTAGTCTATTCATCTCATGGATATAATAAAATATCTTCTGTAAACCAAACTGCCTTGAACATGAAAGGTAAAAAGTTGTCATTCTTATCATGTTGTTCTCAGCTTTCGAAACAAATAGTCTTAACTTGGTCTATTTGGTTAATGTGAGGCACAACACACTGCTTCACAAAATTAATGTGAAGCACAGAAGGAAAAACAAACCACACACTTCTTTTGCTATAAATTCATTACCAATAACAATACAATACAGTGTACTGTACACAAAATTATCAATAAACATCAAACACTAAACAACAAGTTTTACATACACCTTCCACCACTGTTGAATTAATGACTACAACTGCATCCCTTTCGACAATTTACTGTATATACAATGGTTACAGTTCTGTCCACAAAACGATAAATATTTTTTTATGTATGTGTCATAATTTCTTTACTCTGAGCACTGTCAATGTGTACAGTACTAAACCCACCATTATTCTTCACCACATCTTGTAACTTGGCTTGCATGGTTGAAATATGATCATACACCAAGCTATGATTTGCACGGAAGAATTGCCACACTGTGTCTACATGATTCATCAGCTGTTCACTGCTCTTGTCTTCATTATCTTTGGGTTGCCACATGTTGATTGTATTAGCCCATATGTTCTCTACAGGGTTCAGGTCACACACACGACTGGGAAACTCAAGCAGTTCAAGGTTTGGCTGTTCTTTAAACCATGTGCGTACTGTACGACCCGTGTGCATGCGGGTTCGGTCGTGGATATATATAACACGTTCAGGGAAGGGGAAGTCTCGCTCACGTAGGGACGGCAGAAACACTTCCTCCAGTAACTCTATGTACTTGGCCGAGGTAAACTGTCCCTCAATTTGCGAGACATTCCCCACCCCATGCAGGCACACCCAACCCCACACATTGCAAGTGAACTGCCCGCTCTCTGGATCTCCAAAAAGATTCACTGGTGCGCCTCTGAAAACAGGAAATTATATTACACAACAACATCAACACTTGCAAAGCTACTATATGTACTCTATAAAACCACAAAACACTGTATATGAAACGTTCCCTGTATTCCTCACTTGTATATATTCTCTGTATGTATCACTTGACTCACTGATAATTTTTCTCAATGGGCCAAATGAACAAGGCCATCACAGTTAAGGGGATATTCTTTTGTTGGTGAATTGAATGGTCTGGGATTCCTCCAAACTATACCAAGAAGCAGACACCCCCCATTTTAATACTGAGGTAGTCTGTTTCCTGGCATAGTTTGGAGTAATCCAATTTACCAACAAGAATATCTCCCCTTAATACAACCTTAGAACTACTGTATACAGAAAACAATGATACAATGTATAAAAATTAGTTTCATACTATGTGCCAAAAACATTAATCTACTTGATCAGTATATATCTTGCTGTAACAAAATGAAGGTCTACAGATTCTTCCAAACTATGCTATGAAAAAGATATCCTGTTAGTAATGTTAAGGTCATCTGTTTCCTGTCATAGTTTGGAGGAATCAGTAACCCTCCTAGTCATGCATAAGGGAACACCCTGTTACTGTGGCCTCTCCACTGAGGGCATCAAAATAATACAATACAGATACAAAATAGAGATCCAAAACTCCAGTAACAATATTTAAACTCGAGTAGATAATCTCACAAACCAAAAATGTACCAAATGTCTTTCCAACTACAGTCACTGATGTTGATAAAGTACAGTAATGTCATTTAAACAATTTAAGAAACTTTACCTTCCTGACCTTCAATTCCCCTCCCTTTTTCACATGCTGTATAGGATAGCACTGTACTGTAGTCCTTACTTCCAAAGTTTTGATGTACATCAAAAAAAAGTATAACAGTATAACTCTGTACCACTTATAATCATCTCATCTTTTCCTTTTCATCTTCTCATTACTGATTTTGCACAAAAAAGATGATATGATGCATTGGTCACAACAAAAATTTGCTAAAATGAAGTTGTACTAATGACAGTTGACTGTATGATAAAAATATGTAGTAGTTATGTGGTCCACACACACATAAAGAGAAACATATTAGTAAGAGAAGACAAAATGCTGTGACAAAAATGGTAACCAGTGTACAAGATTCAACACATTAAGGGAGACAGGAATGGAAAAGTCTATACACCTTGGAACAGAGAAGTGAAAGAGGTGACATGATAACAATATATAGAAAATTGTCATAGAAGACCTCCAACATAATTTAGTGTTTTCAAGCAAGTCATATTATGCTCTTCCTCTACCATCACAGATTTTGCAAGTTGCTGTTCTAGAAACACAATTCAGTTCCATGATATTCACAACAAAAGTGCATAAACAAGGGTAAATTACTTGGTAGCATTGTTAATTAATCTATTTTTTTATGAACTGAATTTATCCATCATATAATTAGACCTCACAGCCTCATACCTAACACTTACTCAATCAGTCCTTAATTGTGACCCTTCACTTTAGTCATTATATCAAATTACTATATAATTAATTAATAGCAAGCAAAATTTTTAAAATAAAAAATAATCTCCAGATACTCGCCTGCTCCAGTAACAGGGTACAACAGTACAGTATATCTAGATACACTCTGTCCTGTTTAACAGTAGTTGATATTAAATTTGGATGTTTTCTGTAGTACTGAATGGAATACAGTATATATTATTTGCTTTGGCAGATAAACTTTCAAAACCACAAAACTGGAGATCAGCATAAAATTTGTCACAAATACAAGTCTGCAAATTAAATGACACTCCCATAATTGCAGAAGTTGTAGTTTGCCTAAGTGATTGAGGACTTGCCCAGCACTGCCAAGAAATAAGTGATGATTCTGATGACATTATACCCATTAGCTCAGGTGACATACTCTATATTAACACTCAGCAGCATCCATCAGGACTTAGATATCAGAACAGCTCCCTTGAGACAACACCATACAATCTGAGTACAACACAAGAAAATATAAAACACCAGAAGACTAAATCACTGAACTATTAGATGTACACCACATGTATAGCATTCCAACACAACGATTAATCAACAGTATTTCGTTCTAGTTCCAGCAAATTTTACCACGATGATGTCCTTTAATGCCAAACAAACCTCAGTAACCATGGAGTTTAATACTGTAGTGTATTATTAATGTAAATAACTGCTGTGTACCTATAGCAACAAACCTATACCACTGACCCACTGTTTTCCAAAACCAGAAGGCATATATTTATTTTGTGACCTTTTTATAATTAATGTCATATTTCTTTTATAGTTATACACCATCACTTGCTCCTTTGGGTATCAAACAACATTTTGTTACCTTTAATGATCTTAAACTTTACCACCAGAGAAAATATTAAAGAGTCAGTACAGCTTTCTACTGTACTTTCTTCATAAACAGTTCACTGGCAGGATGGTAAAATGTTTAGACATCACTGTGTTGTCAATGATTACTATACTGAGATTCTTGTTTTATTTTTCTTAATAATACATCCTAAGAAAACCTCTTTACCCTGAATATTTTGGATCTCTATAATGTACATAATTATATTGAATATTGAATCAGAAGATATGAATAGATACAGCACACAAAAAAAACTACTAATCAATAAGTATTTTATTTTTACAAACAATAGAATAATGATATAGTAGTCAAAATTACCTTCCCAGATTCCTCCAGCAGTGTATCTTGTTGTTGTTGTCCAGTGTATAGTAAAAGGTTGTCTCTCCAGTGAAGACTGCTCGTGACCAATAGTCCAGACCTTCCTCCTGGTATTCTTGGGCAAAACTCAGCCTCTCCTTGCGGTGGAAGCTGAACATCCGCTGCATCTTGACTGGGGTCTTGGGCAGAAGTCCCCCCTCGTTCAGTCGTCTCCTGATGGTGCGGGCGGACAGTCCCAGCTGCAGTTGTTCCCTTATGAGCACCGCATTGGTGAAGGGATTACTCTCTGCTATTTGTCTGATCTGTCTGTCACCCTCTGTGTTGGTCTTCCTGGGTGCTCTTCCTCTGGGTCTGTTGGTCAGGTCCTGCTCCTTCTCCCATCGTCTCAGCCACAAACACACCGTTGATGTGGATATCCCGAGTTGGGCCGCTATCTTCCGGATCGAGATGCCACAGTTTTTCATGTCCACAATTGTACCCCTAAGAAGGAGTCTGTTTGTTGCTAGACTGGCCATAGTGACTGTGGGTACATGCTGTCTGTGGAGGTCTGTCAACACTTCACTTTTGTCCAACACCTGTGTGACATCACAATACTGTAGTGCTCCATTAAAGGGAGATTCTTTTGAGGGTAAATTGGAAGGTCTTTGATTTCTCCAAACTATAACACAAAACAGATCACCTTGTATTACCATTGAGATCATCTGTTTTCTGATCTAGATAGGAGGAACCAGTAGCCTTACAATTTACCAAAAAGAGAATCTCGCCATAACCACATCACACATGGTTCCATCAATCTGTGCGTCACATTAAAACCCTCTACAGTATTGTACAGATAAGTACTGGTTCTCAGTCAGCTAAAATATTCATGCTGCCCGACATGACTAAGCAACACACAGACTACTGCATTTTAAGTTGAAATTTTTTGGTGAATTGGAAGGTCTCTGATTTCTCCAAACTATGCCAAGAAACAGATCCCCTATCAGTACCATTGAGGGAGTGTTTTCTGGCATAGTTAGGAGGAATCAGCAGCCTACCAATTTACCAACAAGACTACAGTATTTTGCATTATAGATAGACAGATATGAGGAATAGAAAAACAGTGGTCACCATTAATATCACGGAGTCCCGAACTATACCATCGTAGCAATAAAGTACCGGTATGTCATTCACTCAAAATAGTTTAACAAAGGTTAGATAACAACAAAGCTACAATATATGTCAACATATACCAATATCAAAGACAATAAAATACATTATATCCACAATTGTAAAATATATTTGATCAATCCAATACAAAGGTATGAACATAATTAAACCATGTAAAGTAGCCAGATTAATGTTTTGCTATGACGTTCCATTTTCTCTAAGTGTCAAAGTAATGGTATTTGTTGTTGTCACATTTGTAGTATTGATGTTTCATTTCTGCGGCAATGTCCTTAGGAGTGCAGTTTGTCAGACTATTTTGTACTTTGCCTAACATTCTGCTATACTGATATACTATTTTATGCATTTGTTTCGAAAAAAATTCAATTGTTTCGGAGCTTTGAGCTTTGTCGTACACCACCGATTAGCTGTTTGACTATAACGCAAAACACTGTATCTCCCCTTAAGTTGCATTTTTCTCTCTCAAACTTCTTGTGTGGGTACTATGATAATCCCTCACATCCCAAACCTTCAAAATAATTTTCCCCTTAAATATTTTAAAGAATTTTCTTCCCTGCAATAATGAAGGTTGAAGACTTTATTTCTTTCATTGTTGCAGCCAGATAATACAGCAGCTCTCTACTTTTATTAATGGATTTTTTTTTTTTTTCTATATTATGGCCTTAATACTATTAAGATTTTTTCAGCATATAATGCCATGTGTAGTATGTTCACGAATTATACATAACTAAGGTTAGTTTTCCAGGGTTAATTAAAACCCTGAAAAACTAATCTTAATTTTCTTGGCATAACAGATGTGGAGGTCCCTTTTCTGGCACCACAATTTTTTAAATTGATCAAAAATAATTCTGTTTGTGTTGGCAGTTCAGTTATTATTTCAAATTATACTTCAATCTATCTTTGATCCTTTTATGGCCTGACGATGTATATCACGTTTGCAACTGTTAGTGTGCTAAGTGAGTGAGGATGAGAGGATGGAGGAAGTGAAGGAGTTTAAGTACCTGGGTACAGTTATGTGTAAACATGGGAGTATGGAAGGAGAAATTAGGGAGAGAGCAATGAGGGGTAGACAGGTCATAGGATCACTGGGGAGGATTATGAAGGGTAGAAGTGTGAGTATGGAAGTGAAAATGGGACTACGAAACAGTATAATCCTGCCAACACTGACATATGCGTCGGAGACATGGACATGGAGTAGGGCGCATCAGTCTAGAATAGGTGCTGTGGAAATGAGTTACTTGAGAGGAGCATGTGGACTTACAAGGTGGGATGGAGAAAGTAATGAGAGTGTATATGAGAGGTGTGGTATGAGTGAGAAAGCAATTGGTATTGAATGTGGAGTGGTTGAGAGAGTGAAGCGTGATACATTGAGATGGTTTGGACATGTAGAGAGAATGCAAGGTGAGGAGTTTGTAAAGGTGTATGGAAGTGAAGTTGTGGGACCTGGTGTGAGAGGCAGACCTCCAGTCAGATGGCAGAACAGAGTGGAAGAGTATGTAAAGGAGAGAAACATGAGGGGTAGAGGAGGGCTTGACCAAGTAAGGAGGGAGTGTTGGAACAGGGAGAACTGGAGGCACTTCTGCCGTGGCCACCCCCTTAGGGGGAGTTCCCGGAGGGAACGAGGCGTCAGAGCTATAGATAGATAGATAGTCCATGCAGTTCTTTATAGCTCACCTACGATCGGCAGACATCGGATTCTGGTCTACTAGGATAATGACTGCCGTGTTACCAAATCTCACTATCTATCCCTATGCAAGACCCATACAGAGTGCATATGGGCCTTGCCCCTATGTATCCGACACATAGCAGTTACATGCTGTACACCATAGAGATGTACAAAATTCCCTTGGACAAATGCAAATGTTGCATCACTTGTTCTGGGGGCACATGGCTTCCGTACACACGCTGTTAAAATGTCTTAATACTTTTAATTATATTCATACAGATGGTGTATTGCTACATTTCATAACAGTCATTTATCTACCAAATAAAGCATTTTTGAAGCACATTGTACAGTTGGACACAAGAATTTGTGTTACAGCCCCAGGTGGAAGATGCTCAGCTCCTCCCAGTAGCAATTTCCTTAGCTCCCAGTAGGATATACCAGGGGCAGAAGTCATTACTTAGGATGCCGATTATAAATAAACAAGGGCAACAGTCATTAGTTATTGGAAAGGGACGAGCATTTTCCACCTGGGCTGTACCATGAATTCATGTGTCCAACTGTACATAAGAAAATTTTTCTGTTTTTCTCTATACAATTTACCTTGAAATAATGTGAACAAATTTTGAAACAACCCAAAGAGAAAGCTAGAATCATAAGAGGTTATACTTTTATAATTTTGCTATAATCATCAAGAAATTATTCATACTTTTTATCAGAACTACATATGTAAGGAAAGAATACATTATCCCCTTGGGGCTCAGCCCCTCCCTGAAAACTACTCACGCTCCTGTACGGGGTCACGCCCACTATGACACCCAGGCAGGTGTTCGAAGAACGTGAGTCAACGGTGAAAATTAATATATTATAAATATAATAAATGCCTGTATAATAAAATGTTGATTTGAAACATGTTTACGGAAAAAAAGCATTAAGTTTTAACGTACCAAGTATTGGTATCCCAGCTTACCTACCCTAGCCAGCATGGTAATTTTGCATAACCTTATCGGCAGGAGTTCCGCGAAACAAGTGACCGATTGGGGCCGCGCGCCAACCCACGCACGGGTCACGCTACCTCTAGAGGCCACCAACAGGTGGCTCACATATCAGTACAGCGCCAGATTTACATTTGTTTACTTCTGATGTTCTTGACGGAATATACCCTTCTAGCCCGGCCTGGGCTAGAGAAGGGGTGTGTTCTATAGAAATCCAGCTATGTTAAATTGGCTAATTAAAAAGACATTAGCTACATAATTGTAGGTCTACCTTCAAATGAGTTAAAAGGTTGGATGTAGTCTTGCCTGTAGCAGATATTTGAGTAGAACAATATTTACAGTTTGATTTACAACTACCATCTGTACAAGAAGGCCTTCCAAAATGTTCAAACACAGCTGATTTAGATGTAGCCATTGTTATATAACAAAGAGTCGTAAAGCTGACAGAAGGATACTTAGCATAAGCAATCTTGTGGCAGAGAGGGAATAGCAACTGTCTTTATCATGGACGGGGCAGTGCGCACCAATAATATCACAATATGCCACGGAGTAATATTTTATCAACGTACAGTAAAAGTCCGTTAATCCGACCACGGATACTCCGAAAATCCCAATAGTCCGGATTTTTTAAAATGGTAATAAAAATGTCAAATTTGGTGCCCAAGTGGCCTATGCGGGGATTTTCCGAGTGCATCGTCAGTTCGTCACATATGCCTACGTGACTTACGTACAGCTGGGCCACCCACACTCTCCCAGCTATTAGGCTGGGAGTGGAAGTGATTTTAAAAGATAATTACCAAAATTGATGAATACAAACTAAGGAATGTTTGTGCACGAATGAAAATTCAATGAGTTTAGGTGGTAACTGAACTTTCCACCCGACTATCACCCTTAAACTCGCTTGATACACTCGTGATAAGCCTAACCCCTTTATAGTGAACTTCTCAAAACGGGCATTTTTCATACTTTTAGCATATATTCCAGTACAGACATTTGATATGGTCAAAAGTGCAAGTGATTGTATGAGAAAATGACAAAGAATAATTAATATAAACTGAGGAAATGTATTTGTATGAGTAGAAACTCATGAATTATTGGTGATAACTGAACTTGTCAACCATCACCCTCACTCACTACACTCATGCTATTAGGCCTACCCTTTTAGAATTTAAATCTTTAAACACATTCACTTTCCATACTTTGGGCTTAAGTTTCGAATTATCTTTAGTCACTAGCTGTGTATGGAAACCAAAGATACGAATGAAAGTGCACATAGTCTTGAGAGTGGGTGTGCAGGCAGACAGTCATACGAATCAAATTTAAGCCCTCGGATATCTCGGATCCTCTGATAACTCAACAAGGGTCTCCTCCCAATTGATCCAAAATAGCAAGGGTTTACTGTAATCCTATAACTTGTGTTTCTTTTTCATATTTGTATTTGTATTTGCGCAGTGGCAATATCGTAACCAATGAGGTCGAGGATTGCTACTGTGCAGAACTACAGTCGGTATTGGGAAGAGCAAAACCTCGGTGACCTACCCCTCCCCAGGAAGGGTAGGTAAGCCTTACCCCGCCTCCAAGCGGTGACCTCGGGGGTACACCACCTTTTTTTATCTTGTTTTAATCCATTCAGGAGGTGGAGCCAAAGGGGAAGGCAGTGTGGGGGTGAGACCTAGCTTCCCCCACATATAGGTTTTAAGTTTTTTATTGTATTTTTATTGTATTTTTAGTGTTTTAAGATTTTAATTTCTTTGATTGCATGTTTTTATATTTTGTAATAATTTCTTTTAAATTTATGACCGTGTTTTTTAGCTTTTGACAATGCCGACGGCCCGTGTCCCTCCGGGAATGAGCACTGCATTGGCCTTGCCAGCCATCAGTGGCCCCCCAATGGGGGAGTGGACAGCTATGGCTACTGGCAGGGAGGGGGTGTGGCTCCGGGCTGCCCTGTAGAGGGAGTGGGGAAGAGGGAATGTATGAGAGTGGTAACTGTGAATGTGAATGGAATGACGGATGGGACTAAGAGGCGAGAGATTGTAGAATGTTTCAAGAAAGGAAGAGTGGATGTGATGGGAGTGACGGAGACACACGTGAAAGGATGTGGAGTGGTTGAGTGTCAGGAAGGAAGGGAGAGTGGACTGTGGGGAGTAGTATGAACGGGTATGAATGAAAATAGTAAAGGAAGAGGGAAGGAAGGGTGTGCGCTGTTGGTGTCTCCGTGGGTGTGGAAGGGAGTGGATGGACATGGGTGGAATGGGTCAAGAATAGTATGGATGACTGGAAAGATTGGCTTGGTGAAGTATGCTTGGGTGTGTGCTTATGCACCAGTGAATGAAAAGAGTAAGACGGGGAGAGAGAAGGTGAGAGTGTTTTGGGAAGAGTTGAATACATGTCTGAGAGGAATTGATAATGGAAGGAGAGTAGTGATGATGGGAGACATGAATGGAAAGGTGGGAGGTGAGGAAGTGTGGAATATTGTGGGTAAATGGGGTGTAGAAGGAACAAATGAGAATGGTGAGTATCTGGTGGATGTCTGTGCTGAGAGGGGGTTGTTCTTGGCAAACACCTTCTTTCAGCACAAGATGATCCACAGGTATACATGGAAGAGAAGGGATGAGAGTGGAGAGCAAAAGAGTTTGATTGATTATGTGGCAGTGGATGAAAGGTTGGGGAAGGATGTGTATGACGCAAAAGTGGTGAGAGGAATAGTCCATTGCTCCGACCATTTTGCGGTGTTGGTGAGGATGAAGGTTAGGGTTAAGTGGGAGTATAGTAGGAGGGATGAAGGGGTGAGGAATAAGAGGGAGGTGGCTAGTGGGAAATTAGATGTAGAAGAGTATAGGGAGGAATATAAGAGGAGGGTGGGTGAGGTGCTGGGGGATGTAAGGATGGGGATAGGGGAGGGAGTGGGAATGAATGCGGTGTATGAAATGTTTAAGACGATAGTATTGAGGACAGCAGCAGAGGTAGTAGGATATAAGACACAGAAGCGGGGCAAGAAAGGGAGTGCTTGGTGGACAGAAGTGAAAGATGCCGTAGAGGAGAAAAGGAAGGCATATAGAACATTACAGAGGAATGTGCCGGAAGAAATGAGAAAGAGATGGAAAAGAGAATATAATGTGTGTAAGAGACAAGTGAAAAGGATGGTGAGTGAGAATAAAAGGAGAGTGGATGGTGAGTCAGAGTAAAAGGAGAGTGGATGAGGAGTTTGGTATGAAGCTGAGTGAAAAGTTTAAAGAGAACAAGAAATTATTTTGGAAGGAGGTGAAAAGAGAAAGAGGAGAAGGAGTCTGGTAATGTGAGAATGAAGAGAGAGGATGGAGTTACTGTGAGTAGAAGTGAGGAAGTGAAAGAAGTGTGGAAGAGGCATTTTGATCGGTTGATGAATGGGGGGACGGGAGGGGAGGCGGTGGTGACATGCATGGGGATGGAGGCAGGTGGTAGACGACAGGATGTACAGGGAGAATTAGGAAGGGAAGAGGTTAGGAAAGCAATAGGAAAGTTGAAGATGGGAAAGGCACCGGGGGTGGATGGGATAACTGCTGAAATGTTAAAGTGTGGGGGGGAGGTAGTGGTGGAGTGGATGTTGCTTATATGTACATTGGCCTGGAGGCAGGGAGAGGTGCCAGAGGATTGGAGGAGAGCCATAAATGTACCTCTGTATAAGGGGAAGGGGAGTAAGGATGAGTGTGGTAGCTATAGGGGAATAAGCCTTCTTAGTGTACTGGGGAAGGTTTACGGGAAGGTTCTTACTGAAAGACTGGTTGAAGTAACAGGGAATAAAGTTAGTAAGGAGCAGGGAGGGTTCAGAAAGGGTAGAGGATGTGTGGACCAAATATTTGCATTAAAATCAATAGTGGAGAAATATATTGGGAAGGGTAAGAAGTTGTATGCTGCCTTCATGGACTTGGAGAAGGCATACGATAGAGTTGATAGGAAAGCTATGACAGAGGTGTTGAGAATTTATGGTGTTGGGGGGCCTTTGCTGAAAGGCATTGAGGCTTTTTATGCAGATGCAAAAGCATGTGTACGGGTAGAGGGTGATCTAGGTGAGTTTTAATATTAGTGTAGGGCTGAGACAGGGGTGTGTTATGTCACCATGGTTGTTCAATATATATATGGATGGTTGTATGAGAGAGGTGAAAGCCAAAGTGAATGGTCTGGGGGTGAAGATGAGGCTGAATGAAGCAAATTGGTCCTTGGTGGCAAGTTTGTTTGCGGATGACACTGTGCTGATGGCTGAGAATGAAAGGAATTTACAGAGAGTGGTGGACGAATTTCAGTCTGTGTGTAAACGAAGGAAACTGAAGACGAATGTAGGTAAAAGTAAAGTGATGGTATTTGAAAGAGCAGAAACTGAAGTGATTGACTTTGCTACACCCTACAGAGTGGCTGTACCAACTGGGACGAAGTGTGAGAAAACTCTGAGGGGCGAGAGGATGGAGGAAGTGAAGGAGATTAAGTATCTGGGTACAGTTATGTGTAAACATGGAAGTATGGAAAGAGAAATTAGGGAGAGAGCAGTGAAGGGTAGACAGGTCATAGGATCACTGGGGAGGATTATGAAGGGTGAGTATGGAAGTGAAAAGGGGACTACGAAATAGTATAATCCTGCCAACACTGACATATGCGTCGGAGACATGGACATGGAGTAGGGCGCATCAGTCTAGAATAGGTGCTGTGGAAATGAGTCACTTGAGAGGAGCATGTGGACTTACAAGGTGGGATGGAGAAAGTAATGAGAGTGTATATGAGAGATGTGGTATGAGTGAGAAGGCAATTGGCATTGAGTGTGGAGTGGTTGAGAGAGTGAAACGTGATACATTGAGATGGTTTGGACATGTGGAGAGAATGCAAGGCGAGGAATTTGTAAAGGTGTATGGAAGTGAAGTTGTGGGACCTGGTGTGAGAGACAGACCTCTGGTCAGATGGCAGAACAGAGTGGAAGAGTATGTAAAGGAGAGAAACATGAGGGGCAGAGTAGGGCTTGAACAAGTAAGGAGGGAGTGTTGGAACAGGGAGAACTGGAGACACTTCTGCCGTGGCCACCCCCTTGGGGGGAGTTCCCGGAGGGAACGAGGCGTCGGAGCTATAGATAGATAGATAGTATTTGGAGGTCCAACCAATAGTCCAAAAAAAACAATTAGTATGGATGATCTTCAGTCCCCTGCAATACGGATTACAGGACTTTTACTGTAAATTGTTTTGGATGGAAATTGACAATAATTTCATTATGTACATTTTGACGAAAACTAATTTAGAAGTAAGCACAAAGAGCTCACTTAATAAGTAAATTCCTTTAACCCCTTGAAGTCATCCTATGAATAAAGTCTTTAAAATGTTATTCTTTATTAACATGAAGTTTACAAATGCAGTTAATACATTTTGAGTCATAAGAACATCCAATCACTTTTAATAATACATTTTATGGGTGGTCAGTAACACTGACCACTGGGCGTCCACTGTCATGGTAATTCCGAAAGTTAAAAAATATTTTTTTACCTAATTGAGAATAATTCAATTCTTTTATTGGTCAAATATGCATGACTATAAATATAAAAACACACTAATTTAGCAGAATTTTTATTGTAACTGTAAAATGGAAATAAAATGCCTTAAAATATTACACAATATACAGTGTTTCTAATCAAAGACAGGAAATTGATACTTCTCATTGCTTCTTGTGGTACATACTGAAACACTGCCTCATTCCATTATTGCACAATGGAACTTTTCATACTGTAAATACCCACTTTGTTCTATGTGGCTCTTTCTTCGTACTACAGTTATTGCATCGTCTGAAAGTTTGACCCAGCTCTGGTATATGCCTTGCCTGATCAAGTCTGATTGCAAGTGGAACATTTTCCTTACTCTTTTTATTGTTAGGGTTTTCAGTTGGGATTAATTTCCTTTTCCCTGTTTCATCCGATCCAGTCAAACCTTTCACCCCAATCAACCCTGCAGCTACATCTAGTTTGAAGTCTTTTAGTTTTGCGTTTTCTTCTGGTGCAACCTGTTGGTATATTACTAGTGCATTGACTACAGTGACATCCATGTAGTGAAAGAAGATGCGGTGCCACCATTTCCTTGACTTTCTGTTCATTTCATATAAGGATTTCATCATGTCACATTTATTTACACATCCCATATGTTTACGATAGTCTTTGATAATTGCTGGTGTTCCAACATCCTGGGTACTGCCATCTTTGTTTTTTCGAGGAACATTGGTTGTCTGAGTTGGATCATGCATGTTGGAAATAAGAAAGACAGCCTTGCTATCCATCCATTTTGTACAAGATATTCCTGTTGGCTCCATTTTCCACTCAAACTGACCCCGACTAAGCTCCTTATCAGCTGAGAACTCTGGCATATGCTTCCTGTTGGACCGAATAGTTCCGCAGTACCCAACTCCTTTGTCTTCTAAAGTCTTGACAAGACCAACAGAGGAGAAAAAGTTATCAGCATAAATTCTGTATCCTTTGTTTTCTAGTGCACATGACAAAGTCCTAACTGACATGTATAACCATGCATGTCTGCTCGAACCCAAGCTTTATATCCCCTTTTTATCCCCTTAAATTTTATCATACTTTCATCAATAGACTGATTCTCAGATGGGTTGTAGCACTGCTGGTATTGCTTGTTTAGATGATCCAAAACTGGCCTGATTTTGAATAACCTGTCATAGGTTGGATCATCTCTTGAAGGCTTACACATATTGTCATTCAAATGTAAATTGCCAGTAATCCACTCAAAACGTATTCGGCTCATAGCATTAGCAATGAAATTATTCCGTAGGAGAGGATTTGTTGACCAGTAATCTCTATATGAAGGAAGTTTTACAATACCCATCATAAAATTAATGCCTATGTATGTTTGGATCTCTTCCACATTCACTGGCTTGAAAGGTTTACCTTTCTGTGTGGCATACAAATTAGTTTGTGAAGCTATGTGCTCAAATATCTCATCAAAAAGTGCATAGAAAATTGTTTGTGGTGTCTGGAGTTCAAGGCTTGTTATAATAAGATCAGTTGGTCCTGACTCATTACTTGTGAATTTCAGTGAGTTTCCTTTAAAAACTCTTTTTCTCCAGTAAGGGATAAACTGAGTATTGCTTTCCTCCTGTTCTTCAGCCTGGTCTTCTAAGGGTTGACTTCCACCACTGGGTACAAGTTGGTCTCTGAGTCTGTTGGTCTCTGCTGGAGTACACATTGGTATGCCTTCTGCAAAAAGAATAAATGTTGTTAAGAAATAATGTATAAAGAACAACACTATAATGACATAATAAATGCAGTAGCTTAAAACATTATGTATGCAGTACTGTGTAGTATCATGTGCATTTAAATCACAATAGAAAATATAATGATGTGCCATCATAAGCTTTTTGATAGATTTTCACAAGTGTGGGGCCTAAAATTACCATACAAAACACACACCTGCCCCATTTGTGCCAAATTCTTCTTCCTCTGAATCCAAACATGATAACTCAATACTATTGCTTGAAGGGTCATCTGGAAAAAATGAATAAGTAATATAATCAATTAAGAAATATCAACTGGGAATTAAAATTTTATTATCATGTGTATAACATACAGTATTCTATGACTCTGAATCAGAAGGAATAGAGACCTCCTCTAAGGCCTTCAGTATCTGATCCTTGGATAATCCTCTTGGGAAAACCATCTGAAATTATGTAATCATAATTATTTTTTCAGACTTCTTACAAATAATAACAAATTAAAGACACAGTTATTAATTACAAAACCTACTAGGCATTCACATATACCATTATGATATATAAACACCATATAAAGGAATGGATATAGACTAATCTTCACTCAAGAGTGGCTGGGTATTACATGCCATGTGGTTAGCTCCACTGCCCACCAATACTGCCCAGGGGGGCTGACTTTATTCTCTGTGAATATCTGCCATCCCCCACAGGGCTAGAATAAGGATTGTTGTAGGATCTGGTCACATTCTAATGGATTTGACGAGATCTGCCCACATGGATTAAAAATCCACGTGAGGTGTACTGCAACCAGAGGCTCTTTTTTTTTTCTTCACTGCTGTGTGGACCGCCAGCACACGGGGGTTAATTATCCCCTTGCATACAGCAGTCTAAACTCCCTTCCCCTTATGGTCCCTTCAGGGCTGGTCTCATGGAAGGTGAGGCCCCACTTGTAGCTCTTGTGGTAACGTGGACTTGGGCCCACAGCACTGGCGGTAGGATCAAAGACCTTCCCCACGATCTCCCTGGCAGTCAGAGGCCCCAGACTCCCTGGTCCAGTAAGCTCTGGTCCCATTTCCCTGGGATGTGCTTCAGTAGCCCAGGCATATAGGGACATACAGACTCCCTGGTCCAGTAAGCTCTGGTCCCATTTCCCTGGGATGTGCTTCGGTAGCCCAGGCATATAGGGCCATGCAGCCCCTCCTTTATTTTAATTTGTTTTTTCACTACGACCAGAGTGTACCTGGGGTCTGTTGGGCAGGAGGCCATTCTGCCCCGGGAGAACGTCAACAACAACAACAACTGCCCACCAATATTTTTTCCCTCAGTAACCCACTGGTAGCTATATTTTAGCATTAGCTTTATCTAAAATCTTGTACTTATTATCCACAACTAGAATAAACTTCAGTTCTTCAAATAGGACAACTAAAAGGCCATTCAAATTAGGCCAAAAGTAAGAGAAAACATAGCAGTGTACATACTACATACCTTGTTTTGGGAGTCTTGTAAAATGTAAACAATGGAGTATAAAACTTCTTCTTGACATTTTCTGTGATTGGTGGAATGCAAATTCATAGAAAACATAAATGAGGAAGCTCAAATGTTTCGACAGCCTTTCTCCTTTAGCAAAAATTAAGTGGTTAGCGGCGGAGCTGACCACTTGGTCTAAAGAGTTAAACAGATTCTTGACATATTTATCAGGATAATCTGGCATCATACTCCTGGTGGTTAATCAGACACGGCCAACAGACCCGACACGTTCAGTTCATGTGAAATGTTTATACAGAAAAAATAGAAAGAAATATAGGCCTAGATAGTTAGTTAGAGAGAACAATGGGTAGAGGGATAGATGGATAGAGTGAGAAGAGTTTAGATTATTGATTAACCTTGTAGGTATGGATACATTGCCTATACTAAATAGTAGACTGACTAATGTAATCACTAAAGTAATCGTGATTAAGATTCCATTTTAAGTGTAATCGATTACGATTATTTATAAAAATTATGAATGTAATCGATTATGATTACTTGAAAAACTGTAATCAATTACGATTACCCCATGTCTGATATTCAGCACCCTCTGCGTCATCGTACCAATACCACACCATCATATGCAAAAATATCAGTGGTGTTGACACTGGCAGTGTCCCTTGTCTGGGGAAGCATCACATGCAAGCAAGAACATACCATTGTCAACACCATGAATGTCAAGTACCATCACCAAAGATACGGGTGTACAGTAGACCCTTGATTTAGTGATTAAATTTAGCACATAATTATACACTTTTACCACAGGCTTAGAAAATCACTTAATTAGTGTGTATGGTAATGAGTAACAGAAGCCTGGGAACACATATATTGGTGGTCTTCAATGAGAGACCATGTGTAAAATGAAGTGATGGAGATGAGTATTTATTTACTCTACATCCAGAGTACACAACTATTAGGTGTGAGAGGGAGATTTTCTTGATGGTAAATTGGAGGGTTACTGATTCCTCCACAAACTATTCCAGGAAACACATAACCACAATGTTACAAATGGGGGTGAGTGTCTGTTTCTTGGTATTGTTTGGAGGAATTAGTAGCCTTCCAATTCACCACCAAGAGAACCTCCCCATAGACTTAGGGCCTTATACAAGAATATTGACGGTGTTGACGTTGGTTTCATAAACAAACTACAGAGCAATCATACTGTACCACACCATCGTTAACGCCAAAGAATTCCTTATCTAGTTCATGCATACCAACCGCTACACTACACCACCTACCTGACTGTAGCTGGATGTTTCTCTGGGCATGTCAGTGGAGTCTTCGTCTACCTGAAGGGGATCTCCGCCTCCACCCACCTCCTCCACGTCATCGTCATCATCTTCCTCCTCCACGTCTTCGTCGCCCCAGTCTTCCATCTCCAATGGTTCTGGTGGAGTTAATTACGTGGATTAACCCCTAAGAACCGCAATCCCCCTACTGCTACTGGAGCGTGAAGCGCAAAAACAGGGTGATTTTTAAAGTTTCGTTTAGGTAAATTTTGTTATTACATATTTGTAGAGCTTGATTTTACACATCAGAATCTGTAAACTAAAGTTTCCTAGGTCCACTGGTTTGCGTACAGCAGCGCCATGAGTAATAAAATAGTTACCCCTAAAAAAAAACTAAAAATGAGAAAACGTGAGCGAGCGTATTTTCATTGAGTAAATATGACAAGTCAACCATTCCCCTCTCACACCACTCACTGAAGGCCCAACCTAACCAGTGTTACCAATGAAGTGGCTAGATATAGCCCAAGCAGTTTTTTTTCTACCGGCTTTATATTACGTCAATCGGCTTCAAGGCCTAAATTCGCGGTGACGTGATATTTGGTCAATAGGCATTTAAGGGTTAAATGTCACTTATTGTTAAGAGCATATTCTAATATCACTTATTGTTAAAGGCATATTCTAATGTTACTTATTGTCAAGGGCAAATTCTAATGTCACTTATTGTGACCTGTGTGTGAGGAGGGAAGTGCTTCTGAAGAATCGTGTTAATTGGGATGCAGTTTGTGGTGCTGTGCGTGGGTGTCCATGGCATTTAATGTATGTTGCTGATAATCCGGTAGAGCTGCTGAATCAGCATTTGTCTAAGGTAATTGAGTAATATGTGTCTCAGAAGATCATTCGTGTGCGCAATAGTGATACACCTTGGTTTACTGATGAGTGTAGGGCCGCATTTGATCTTAAGCAGGGTGCCTATCGTAGGTGGACGCGTGATCGTTGCAGAGGAAAGTGGGACGAGTTTATTGAGTGCCAAAGAATGGTTACTTGGTGTCTATGTGGAGGCAGAGCAACAGTTCAATATTGGAGCCAGGGATGTGTTGCTGAATGCTCGGAGCCCACATAAATGGTGGTCTACCTTGAAGAGTGCTGTATTTGGGTCTGACTCTTCATTCCTCCCCTTGGTTGGTGATGGTGGTAGACTGGTATATGAGCCCGGTGGTAAGGCTACATTGCTTGCAGCTCACTTTGATAGCAAGCAGTCTAGGAAGTCTGTAGAGTTGCCTTCCACATGTCACCCCTGTCCTGGTCTCTCTTCATTTGCCTTTAGGTCAAGGGAAATTAAAAAACTCCTTCATGAGTTGGACTCTTATGGTGGTATTGACCTCTTGGGAATTTTTCCTCTGTTCTTTAAACAGATGGCTGATGTCCTAGCTCCCCGTCTCAGTATTGTCTTCAGGAAACTACTTCGTCGGTAGTTTTCCTGAATGTTACCCCAATTCCCAAGGGCCCTCCTTCATCTTCAGTTGGCGATTACAGGCCGATCTCCATCACTCCTGTGTTGTCTAAGGTGTTTGAGAGGCTGGTGGCTGTGCGTTTAAGTAACTTCATGGAATGTAATGGTGTATTCCCACCCTCACAGTTTGCATATCGAAGGGGCCTTGGCACGTGTGATGCACTTCTGTGTGTCTCTCATGTACTGCAGAATGCTTTGGAGTTGGGTCATGAGGCTAGACTGGTGCAACTTCGACTTTTCTGCTGCATTTGATAGGGTAAACCATCTGGGTATCCTCTACATACTTCGCTCTGTTGGTGTTGGTGATTCAGTCCTGTCTGTCTTGTCACAATTCCTCACTGCTCGATCCCAGTATGTTGTTGTGGATGGTGTGCAGAGAGGAAGAGTAGAATTAGTGTCTAGGGTGCCCCAAGGTAGTGTCTTAGGACCGTTGTTGTTCCTACTGTATGCCTCTGAACTCTTTAACATCTTGGAGAATGACCTGTATGGTTATGCAGATTATTCCACTCTCACTGCTGTTGTGCCGACCCCTGGTGCCAAGATTTCTGTTGTTCAGTCATTGGATCGTGACCTGGATAGGATTAGCGATTGGTGCAGGTTGTGGGGTATGAGGTTGAATGCTGGCAAGACTAGGACAATGGTCGTCTCTAGGTCTCACACGGTGTATCCTTTATCGCCACCCTTGATTCTTGATGGGACTGTATTGGAGGGGTCTGAGAATTTGGTTATTCTGGAAGTTACATTTAATGCCAAGCTGACTTTTGAGAGGCATGTTCGGTCAATCTCAAGGTCTGTCTCCCAGAAGTTGGGTATAATGCATAGAGTTTGGCGTGTGTTTAGAGATCACTCATTGTTACTGCGGTGTTACAACTCCTATGTGTTGCCTCTGTTGGAATACTGTTCTCCAGTGTGGTGTTCAGCAGCTGATTACCATCTCAAGTTGCTGGATAGGATTGTTTCCAATGCTAATTTTCTTACCGGCGGTTTACTTGATTGTAATCTGAGTCACCGTCGTTCTGTTGCATCATTGTGCATGCTCTTCAAGATCAGAAGTAATGTGCTGCATCATCTTAACTCCTCTCTGCCACCTCTGTATGTTCCAGCTCGTGTCACTAGTGGTGCATTGGACTCCCATAGGTTTGCTTACGTATTGCTGCGCTGTAGAACCTGTCAGTACAGTCGATCGTTTGTCCCTAGGTCGGTGTCTCTGTGGAATGGCCTTGATGAATCTGTCTTTGATGGTGTAGGACTGGCTGGCTTCAAGAATAGGACTAATATGTTTTTATTAAGCTAACTGCTCATCTTTCTTTCTCTCAGCTGTCTTCTTTTCTTCAGGTTGGATTCATGGGGCTGGGGTCCTCGGATTGATAGAATGCTTGCATTCTCTCCCAGCTTTGTGTCTCTGGTCTATTTTTAATAATAATAATAAAGGGCAAATTCTAATGTCACTTATTGTTAAGGGCAAATTCAATTGTCACTTTTTGTTAAATGGCAAATTCTAATGTCACTTATTGTTAAAGGCTAAAGGCCGCCAATGAGGGGCTGTCAGTGGGACAGTGTAAGGCACACACTAGACTGTATGAAACACAACTACAGCACACATCACAAAGATAATGAGTGGTCCAGAGAATTCTCCACCCACGTGAGACCTGAGTCAGCTTTGGCTATGGCTGCCATAAGCAGGATTGCCTCAAACACATCCCCCCCCCCCTCCTGCTCACAAAGGGGTGATAACCTCTGGCATCAGTGAAAGAATTTTACAGTGACCCGAGCAGGACTCAAATGCTGGACCACAAAAACTGCAGCCACACACTCTACTACTGTGCTAGCCAGAGGATAAAGGGCAAATTCTAATGTCACTTATTGTTAAGGGGAGATTCTCTTGTTGGTAAATTGGAAGGTCTCTGGTTCCTCCAAACTATACCAGGAAACAGACAACCTCAATGGTACTACAGTAATAGGGGATTTTTTGTTGTTGTTGAAATTCCTCAAGCTGTCCGGCCGAGCAGCCCCGAGCTCCTGAGGAAGGCCATAGCTTGAACCAGGCTTTCCCAAAGTGCCCTCAGAGAGTGTATGTTGTGTTGTTGGCAAGTGTGGTTGTGTGTATTGCAGTCTTCCATAATGTGTTTAATAGAATGGGGTGCTGTGTGTACATTGCAGTCTTCCATAATGTGTTTAATAGAATGGGGTACTATGTTGCATCCCGGACATGTATCTACAATGGCTCCATCCAGCTTCTTCTGATATGTCAGAAGGGCTGGGTGGTGGCCAGATCATAGCCTGGCCAGGTGGACTCTGTCCTCATGGGGATGGGAGGATTCAGATGGGTGGATGTCAGGAGGTCGTGCATGCAGCTGGGTGTTGTTTTTGAGTGTTTGGATGGACTGATAAGTGATTTGAGTATGGATATGTTTCTGGAGACTGGTTTGGGGTGGGCAGGGTGTAAGTGATGATAGTATTTATGTATGGTATCGTGTACTGGGTGGATGGTGTGGGTTTGTGGAGGCTGCAGCAAGTGTTTGTGTGCCTCTCATGTCAAGATGATCCTTGATTTTGAGGACTTTGGTTTTATGGTTTAAGTGGTCTGTAGGTGTGGTGGCTGTGCAGCCTGTGATTATCTTTAGGGCTCTATTCTCCAATGTTCTTGTCTATAACTGAATAAAAAATAATAAATAACAAAAATAGAATATATAAAATAAGATAAAATATAAATTAAATTAATAAATAAAATAAATATTAAATAAAAATTAATAAGATAAAATAACAATAAATAAAATAAAAAAATATTATAAAACAAAACAAATGGAAAAATAAACACATGACCACGGCACCAATTGAATTCCATACTCACCGTCCTTCACTTCAATCATGTCTTCATCCATGTAACTGTCAGAGTCATCAAAAGTGTGGTCACCAATCTGTAAACCAACACAATTAATTATCACTACACTAATACACTACTACAATCACTTCATTTTTTTTTTAACAAGTTGGATTTCTATTAGTCAGTATTATCTGGAAGTCATAAAAATTATGTGTCCAAAGCTGAAGACTTTGGAAGGCTGATGATTAAAGTCACTACAGGAATATATTTCTTTTATCTATCTATCTATCTATCTATAGCTCCGACGCCTCGCTCCCTCCGGGAACTCCCCCTAAGGGGGTGGCCACGGCAGAAGTGTCTCCAGTTCTCCCTGTTCCAACACTCCCTCCTTACTTGGTCCATCCCTACTCTACCCCTCATGTTTCTCTCCTTTACATACTCTTCCACTCTGTTCTGCCATCTGACCGGAGGTCTGCCTCTCACACCAGGTCCCACAACTTCACTTCCATACACCTTCTTTACAAATTCCTCACCTTGCATTCTCTCCACATGTCCAAACCATCTCAATGTATCACGTTTCACTCTCTCAACCACTCCACACTCAATGCCAATTGCCTTCTCACTCATACCACATCTCTCATACACACTCTCATTACTTTCTCCATCCCATCTAGTAAGTCCACATGCTCCTCTCAAGTAACTCATTTCCACAGCACCTATTCTAGACTGATGCGCCCTACTCCATGTCCATGTCTCCGACGCATATGTCAGTGTTGGCAGGATTATACTATTTCGTAGTCCCCTTTTCACTTCCATACTCACACTCCTACCCTTCATAATCCTCCCCAGTGATCCTATGACCTGTCTACCCTTCACTGCTCTCTCCCTAATTTCTCCTTCCATACTTCCATGTTTACACATAACTGTACCCAGGTACTTAAACTCCTTCACTTCCTCCATCCTCTCGCCCCTCAGAGTTATCTCACACTTCGTCCCAGTTGGTACAGCCACTCTGTAAGGTGTAGCAAAGTCAATTACTTCAGTTTCTGCTCTTTCAAATACCATCACTTTACTTTTATCTACATTCACCTTCAATTTCCTTCGTTTACACACAGACTGAAATTCGTTCACCACTCTCTGTAAATTCCTTTCATTCTCAGCCATCAGCACAGTGTCATCCGCAAACAAACTTGCCACCAGGGACCAATTTGCTTCATTCAGCCTCAACTTCACCCCCAGACCATTCACTTTGGCTTTCACCTCTCTCATACAACCATCCATATATATATTGAACAACCATGGTGACATAACACACCCCTGTCTCAGCCCTACACTAATATTAAAACTCTCACTTAGATCACCCTCTACCCGTACACATGCTTTTGCATCTGCATACAAAGCCTCAATACCTTTCAGCAGAGGCCCCCCAACACCATAAATTCTCAACACCTCTGTCATAGCTTTCCTATCCACTCTATCGTATGCCTTCTCCAAATCCATGAAGGCAGCATACAACTTCTTACCCTTCCCAATATATTTCTCCACTATTGATTTTAATGCAAATATTTGGTCCACACATCCTCTACCCTTTCTGAACCCTCCCTGCTCCTCACTAACTTAATTCCCTGTTACTTCAACCAGTCTTTCAGTAAGAACCTTCCCGTAAACCTTCCCCGGTACACTAAGAAGACTTATTCCCCTATAGCTACCACACTCATCCTTACTCCCCTTCCCCTTATACAAAGGTACAATTATGGCTCTCCTCCAATCCTCTGGCACCTCTCCCTGCCTCCACGCCAATGTACATATAAGCAACATCCACTCCACCACTTCCTCCCCCCCACACTTTAACATTTCAGCAGTTATCCCATCCACCCCCGGTGCCTTTCCCATCTTCAACTTTCCTATTGCTTTCCTAACCTCTTCCCTTCCTAATTCTCCCTGTACATCCTGTCGTCTACCACCTGCCTCCATCCCCATGCATGTCACCACCGCCTCCCCTCCCGTCCCCCCATTCATCAACTGATCAAAATGCCTCTTCCACACTTCTTTCACTTCCTCCCTTCTACTCACAGTAACTCCATCCTCTCTCTTCATTCTCACACTACCAGACTTTCCTTCTCCTCTTTCTCTTTTCACCTCCTTCCAGAATAATTTCTTGTTCTCTTTAAACTTTTCACTCAGCTTCATACCAAACTCCTCATCCACTCTCCTTTTACTCTCACTCACCATCCTTTTCACTTGTCTCTTACACACATTATATTCTCTTTTCCATCTCTCTCTCACTTCTTCCGGCACATTCCTCTGTAGTGTTCTCCTATATGCCTTCCTCTTATCCTCTACAGCATCTTTCACTTCTTCTGTCCACCAAGCACTCCCTTTCTTGCCCCTCTTCTGTGACTTATATCCTACTACCTCTGCTGCTGTCCTTAATACTCTCATCTTAAACATTTCATACACCGCATTCACTCCCACTCCCTCCCCTATCCCCATCCTTACATCTCCCAGCACCTCACCCACCCTCCTCTTATATTCCTCCCTATACTCTTCTACATCTAATTTCCCACTAGCCACCTCCCTCTTATTCCTCACCCCTTCATCCCTCCTACTATACTCCCACTTAACCCTAACCTTCATCCTCACCAACACCGCAAAATGGTCGGAGCAATGGACCATTCCTCTCACCACTTTTGCGTCATACACATCCTTCCTCAACCTTTCATCCACTGCCACATAGTCAATCAAACTCTTTTGCTCTCCTCTCTCATCCCTTCTCTTCCACGTATACCTGTGGATCATCTTGTGCTGAAAGAAGGTGTTCGCCAAGAACAACCCCCTCTCAGCACAGACATCCACTAGATATTCACCATTCTCATTTGTTCCTTCTACACCCCATTTACCAACAATATTCCCCACTTCCTCACCTCCCACCTTTCCATTCATATCTCCCATCATCACTACTCTCCTTCCATTATATTTCTTTTAATCATTAGGTATTGTTTCTTTATTGGAAGAAATTACAATTTTATTCTTCTTTTTTCTTTCATTGATTAGTTTGATGATTATATATATCTGGTATAGTCAAGGAGGAGTTAGGTTCGGATATTTAAAAAAATCTGGGGCAAAAGAACTGAGGTTGACCACTAGTCCAAAATGCTTTCCAAAATCAGGGGCAAGAAAAATGTCTGAAAATTTAGAAGACGCGCTTTCGCTCACTCCAATTGGGAAAATAAGGAAAATATTTAAGAAATTATTTTAAGAGATGAAAATAAACAGAACATTAAGCCTGCACAGGAATTATAAGACAAATGTGACATATCTCTAACCCATTAACATCGGGTGGCAGGATATCCCTCTTGCCTAGGGGACTCCGGGTGGCAGGAATTCACGCTTGCCTTGGGAATCCTGGGTGGAGGGATTTGTTTTTTTCAGGCTATAGTCAACCCTGTCACAGTACTACAGTGTGGGTCACTCAGTTGCTACACTACCACTGTGATGACTAGGCCTTGTGGCAGTTTTTCTGCCGTGTCCGATACTGTGCCCCCCCCCCACCCACCCACCCATGGAACGGGAACTGGATATAACTTTGTTACCATATGTTAGTGACGAGTTTTGCACTCAGTCTCACACGAGTTGTGTGAAGAAATGTTGACAGAGGCTGTAGCCAGCCATCACCTGTGAACACCACCACTCTTGCAATGAGAGTGACTCCTCTCCATCACCTCCTATCTCCATAACCAAAGGTTGTAGAGAGCTGGGGTTGGTCTCATTGGAAAAAGAAAGAGTTAATGGTGAGTACGGAATCAAGTTTAAGTTTCTAAGCATTGTAGTTTATGAGTAGGGATGAAGTGAAATAGAGGGTTTTTCGTAAAATCGCCCAGACACAGCAGTAGACTCTCGACCATCTACCCAGGTGTGGGGGCAGGCCAGCCAGAACTCCCCCAGATTTTAGGGGTTAAGGGACCCTGTGATGTAGTCAGAAAAATGGAGATGAATGAGTCCTTGAAATATTGCCAAGAAACACCACCTACATGGAAGGAGCTTATTTCGTGGCATGGTCAGGAGGAATCAGAAGCCTCCAAATTTCATGCACAATCACAGGGTCCTTAAACTAATATCAACACTAAAATTTCTATTTCCATCCCCTATTTGGTACCAAGCCTCTCTCAGTGACTCAGGGGCTGTTTGACCAGCCATTTAAAAGAAGAAAAAGAACAACAAGAACTACTCCTAGAATAACAATAACAACAACATACCCCTGGAGGCAATGGTTTGGGTGGCTTGATAGGAGTGTGGTGTTGTGGTGGTGGTGGTGGCGGTGGTTTCTGAGGTCGGTCGGTCTTACGTTTGAACCTCGTGTCAATCTCATCCGGTGATTCAAAGTCGGTGAGTTTGGACGACTTCTTCCTCACTCGACCAGACCTTGACACTCCTGTGGTATAATAACACTTCATTACTATTGGCAGATACATGTGATGCATTTATTTTGCATATACAGTAGACCCTCAATAAAAGATAAATTAATTTATCACATATATCCTTTTAACACAGGCTCAGTAAATCCATTATATTTTCACTAAGCCCCTGCTATAAGATTATTAAATTTATCCCATATTGTATATCCCTTTAACACAGGCTCAGTAAATCACTTATACATACAGTCGTTCCTCGATATAAGATGAATGAATTTGGCACATATATCATTTTAACACAGGCTCAGTAAATCACCTAGCCTATATGGTATTGAATAACAGAAGCCTGAGAACACACACCCACTCCTTTTAAAACAGGCAAAGTAAGTCACTTAATTAGTGTGTATGGTAATGAATAACAGAAACCTGGCAAAAAATCACATACACACACACACAATCCTTTTAACATAGGCTCAGTAAATCACTCGGTACATACACACACACACACACAATCCTTTTAACACAGGCTCATTAAATCACTGATTTGTATGGTAATGAATAACAGAAGCCTGGGAAAACATATATTGGTGGTCTTCAATAAGGGACTGAGTGGAAAATGAAGTGATTGAGATAAATATTTATTCATTGTATATCCAGGGTCTACTGTATCCTTGCTAAATTCACAGATTCCCTTCTGGTAAAATTCATAAAAATACAGAAAAGCTTCATTATCATTATTTCACTTATGGTTCTTGCTGTCCATCAAGTATCCTAGCTACGCCGACACGTCAAAAAAATACCCCCTACATCGTCGTCAACTCATAACATAGAAGATGCTCGACCATATTCCAATTTTTTGTTGTTGTAGTTCCTCAGACTGTCTAACCGAGCAGTCCCGAGTCTGCTTGACCGAAGCCATGCAGATGCTCGGGCCCCAGATTCCAAGATATTGTGAGTGACGGTGTAGCTGCCTTCTCCCGATAGTGACGTGTATAAATAAGGTGTTGTCATCTGTTGGGGCAGAAGAGAAGCTACGGTACCAACATCAGCAGGAAGCTCCACTGTCTCATCTAGTGCGATACTCAATAATCTCGGGGCCTCGCAAGAGTCATGGGCTACTGACAACATACAGTCCCGAGGTTAAAGTATATATATAAAAAAAATATTCTAAAGAAAAAAATTGTCTCATAAATACAGATCTGCATTAACACTACCAAACAAACAGTACTGTATAGGTACCACATCTTCATTATACAAGGTGTATTGCGACATATAGCAATAACTTATACCAGATATATAATTTTATTTAGAGTTGTTTTTGTTGATGTTCTCCCGGGGCAGAACGGCCTTCTGCCCCACAGACCCCTGGTACTCTCTGGTTGCAGTGAAAAAACAAATTAAAATAAAGGAGGGGCTGCATGGCCCTATATGCCTGGGCTACCGAAGCACATCCCAGGAAGATGGGACCATATCTTACTGGACCAGGGAGTCTGGGGGCCTCCGACCGCCAGAGAGATTGTGGGGAAGGTCTTTGATCCCACAGCCAGTGCTGTGGGCCCAGGTCCACATGACCACAAGAGCTACAAATGGGGCCGCACCTTAAATGAGACCAGCCCTGAAGGGACCATAAGGGGGAGGGAGTTTACACTGCTGGATGCAAGGGGATAATGCACCTCCGTGTGCTGACGGTCTACACTACAGTGAAAAAAAAAGGGCCTCCGGTTGCAGTACACCTCACGTGGATTTTTAATCAATGTGGGCAGATCTCGTCAAATCCACTAGAAAGTGACCAGATCCTACAACAATCTTTATTTTAGCCCTGTGTGGAATGGCTAGTATTCACAAAGAAAGAAAGTCAGCCCCCCTGGGCAATTCATTTAGAGTATATTTTGTTGTATAAAGTGTGGGAAGTGTGATCTCAGTACAGTACACTGGATACTGATGAAAAAGGTTGTAACTTGTTGACAAATGGGAGGCTGGGGGCTTTGTAGAGGTGACAGGAGACTAGTACGAGTATTATTACTTTATACTGTACAGTACTCTACATCAAAATATCATATCCTAACAATACACTCCCATAAATAACATGGTAATATTTGGGCGCTTGTGCATAATGTATTTTGGGCTCGAGGTTTTCAGAATGCAATGTTTAATAGTGTGTTCTTAATTAATCTGTTGTTCAAATCCGGCACAAATAAGTGTTTTTGGAGATATCACCCCCCGTAACCTAACCCAATCTCCGAAAACACTAATTTTCGCCAAATTTGAACTACAGATTTGTCTGAAAAACACTATATATATATACATTATACTGTATATATAATACATTAAATAGAATAAGAGAGACCTGACCTAACCTAACCAGGACCGTGGCAAACTACTGGGACCTAACCGGGGCAGACTACCGGGATCTATCCTTAGCAATCTATATATTTTTTTTTCTTTAATGTTCCAACACAAACATAGGCTTCATCAAGCCCGTTACCATGGGCCAGGTCAACTGGTACTCACAGACACACATCACGACGAGGCCTTGATGTAAACACTTGGTGGCCATCTTGAATAAGTATTATACATACCTTTATATTCGAGAGTAGCTTATTACACGTGGGGCAGTTCACTGACATTGGTAACACTCCGTGGGCACGTAAAAGACTTTGTTATTCTCAAAACAGTGCTGAGGAATATGTTCGGACACTCAGTACAAAGGGAAGCCATTGTAATAAAAATGAAATTGATGCGCATTAATCAAGCACACTGGTTGGCCGTTGAGTAAGAGGCGCATTAATCAAGCACACTGATTGGCCGTTGAAACTGAGGCGCTTTAATCAAGCACACTGATTGGCCGTTGAAACTGAGGCGCTTTAATCAAGCACTGATTGGCCGTTGAAATTGAAGCGCATTAATCAAGCACACTGATTGGCCGTCTGAACAAATATGGCCGCTATACAACCCATGGATAGAGAAATATTGAATCAATTTAGGGTACCGTAGTTTCATTACGAAAACTATGCATTTGCGACGGAAATAACCTATGAGGAAATGACGTACATGTACAGTCGGCAAAAACAGTCTTGGAACCACCCACACATTGAAATTAACTATAACCATCCTGGATAGGGAAGTTCAATATTTTCTTTGCCGACTGTACTTAGAAATGTAGGTATTATTTCCGAATTACACATGTGCGAGATATCTAATTTTCACTGTGATATACGTTCTTATGGTCAAATTTCCATAAGTTTGACATAGGTCATACCTTGCGCAACTCCCGGTATTCTGCTAAGGTTATGTCCCGGTAGTGTGTTAAGGTTGGGTCCCGGTAGTGTGTTAAGGTCCAGATTAGGTTAGGTCAGGTCAGCCTAATTCTAAAACAAACTAATATTATTTGTGCTCACCAAAAATTGGAAAATCCGAGCCAACTTTTGCCAAATGGTGTATGGGTGATGGTCAAAACAGGATATTTTTACAATAAATTGATGTTAAAAATTGAACGAATCACATGAAAAACTATAGCAAAAACTATGTTTCTTCTGAAAATTAGGTAAATTAGGTTAGGTAAGGTCAGGCTAATTCCATAATGACCCATTTGGAAATGGGCATTTGGTAATTATTTCTTCTATTACCGTTTTCTATTACGATGTTCTTACCCGCTTTACCCACTAATTTATAACATTCTAAGACACTTTTCTTCTATGGCAATTTCTTCAGAAATGCCCCATTTTCAAGATAGGGTATATTTAAATGGGGCATTTTGAAATTAGTCTGACGTTACCTGACCTGACCTAACCTAACCTAGACCGCACCAGACTACCGGGACCTAAACTGGACAAACTACTGGGAACTAACCGTGGTAAAGTACCAGGACCTGACCAGGGCAAAATACTGGGTCCTACCCAGATCTGGAAACACTGCTACAAAACGGCAATAGTCTAGATAAATACCGGGCATTTCCGTTAAAAATACCGGGCATTTCCGTTAAAAATACCATAGAAGAAAAGTGTCAACGTTAGAACGTTATAAATTAGTGGGTAAAGAAGGTAAAAACATCGTAATAGAAAACGGCAATAGAATACATGGAATATTTTCTCAAGTTGCCACAACGGGATTTAAAAATTTTACTATTACTATTTCACTATTACAAACAACTTTTTTATATACCATTTGACTCGCAAATGTGTTATAACATTAATTACCTCTTATAAGCATATCAGGTTTCGTCCTAAAGTTGACTTTCTTACACTTTTCTTCTTACAATATGGTCTATTTCATCTTCTACTACAATATTTCTTAGTAGCATTTCTGTCATAAATGCATTATAAGCCCAGTATCATCTCCAGACATATTGTAACCACGGCGTCGGCAGTGCTACCTGCTGGGATATTCTTAAACTTCAACCCAAATCCAACCAATTAGTTTTTGACACACTTCTATCTTCTCGTTTTCGACCAATCACAGAGCTTCAACACGTAACTACGTCACAGATACCTCCTTCTCAAGCCATTTATGCTGTTATTGCAAGTATGGCGTCTCTCTGTGCAGGTTGTTCATTGGCTGCCTATTGCTCGGTTTTATGAACAAGAGAAACCAGCACATTGCAAGTATAATACTGGACGTCTTCTCTCGCAAGTATAGGTGTTCGGTGGCATAGAAAGAGTGTCTAAGAAGTTATCTGTCATTCTTTTAATTGATCAAGACACTGGGGAAACAGAGAAAAGAGACAAAAAAACACTTGTGCCTCTCATTGAAAAATACATTAGTCCATGGTCAGTTATTATTAGTGATTGTTGGAAGGCTTACAGTGGTTTGAATACAAGGTCATCTAATCCATCGAGCACCCAAACCTGAAGACCTAGAAGACTTGCCAGAAGACAACGCTAACCACGACTCGTCACCTTCACAAGAACCAGTACCTTCCACATCCTTTGCTTCCAATTAAGGTAAACTGAGGTATAAAACAAGGGGTCTGATATGGTCTTCCTAATTATATAACAAATTGATGCTCTGGTCAAGACTGAAGTATGCCAAGGTCAGGTCCCGAAGGATGCCAACTTCTAGGTTAGGTTAGGTCAGGTTAGGTAAGGTCTTTCGGTAATCGTCAAGCGTTTGTCCATAATTTGTTTTCAACTCAAGGTTTTCAGAATGCAATGTTTTATAGTGTGTTTTTAACTAATTTATTGTTTACATCAGTCGCAAATTAGTATTTTGGGAGATATCACTCCCCCACCCCTTCCCCAACCCAATCTCCGAAAACACCTCATTTTTGCCATATTTGAACTAAATTCGTCTGAAAAACACTACAACATATTAAATAGAATTAGGTAGACCTCAACTGAGCTAACCTAACCTAATCAGGACCACGGCAAACTACCGAGAACTAATCGTAGCAATCTACGGGGCCTGAATGTAAACATTTGGCGGCCATCTTGAATCAATATTATTATTCTAAATACGAAAAGAACAACTGGAACCAGTACCTAATATTAACTGAATATATTATATAATTGCTGTTTAATGATGCTGTTTTAAAGCCTTAATTTATCAACTGGGACAAAGAGCATGTGCACTAAATATAAGGCACACAGACACACAACAACTACTATTGGTGGAACCGTTTCCTTGGAACTAGTTCGGAGGTGAGAACCAATTCTAAGATAAGTCATCAAAAATCGCTAGAACCGGTTCTGCCCAGCCCTAAATTATTATATGACGTACCTTTATTGGTATTTATTGTAAGAATTGCCGTTTTGTATCAGTGTTGCCAGATCCGGCTAGGTCCCAGAATTTGGCCCTAGTCATTTACTGTACTTTACCACGGTTATTTCCTGGTAGTTTGCCCAAGTTAGGTTCCGGTAGTTTGCCCAGGTTAGGTCCTGGTAGTCTGATGCAGTCTAGGTTAGATTAGGTAAGTTCAGGCTAACTTCAAAATGCCCCATTTGGAAATGGGGCATTTGCAGAGGAAATGCCATAGAAGAAAATAGGGTAAATATTGCGATTATCTGCGTCCTCGATTTTCACACTTTCAGTCATCCGAAATCGCCCATTTCTTTTCCCTTTTTATTTTGGACTGTTATATTTTGTGGAAATACATAAAAAACATGAATAACATTTGTATGAACAGTCGGCAAAAAAAGTTTCGTTACCATCCCTAAAACAGTGTGATGTAATGTTGGTACGCCTGACTGGTGAGTGTCGTACCTCCGCCACCCTCCGGCCTTCATAAGTCCGTGCCCCTGGCCACTACCCCTCAGTGTGTCATGGGCAGACAAGTAAGAATGACGTTCTTTCAGCCAGTGCTATTTTTTCTGGGTATTTCACGGTTATTCTTGTTTTAAAATACTCAAAACGCATTTTCTTATGTTTAATAATGAATAGTTATATAGCAAGAGTTCTTCAACACTCAAAATTTAATTTAAAATCAGCTAAACTTTTGATGTAAAGAAGTTGACACTGCCGGGGCAATGACAATTCCCGACCAGCATGTCCCGAAGACACGAGTCACAGCTGCCCAGTCCGCGGAGTACCAACCCTACCGGGCTTACCCATGTTAAAATTAACGTAGGAGTGGTAACGAAACTTTTTTTGCCGACTGTACTTACCTTTGTATGTATTTACTTTGAAACGGGAGTACGGCTTTCCTAGCGGGCTCCCGATACAGATACAGGAATACTTCCATGTTTTAGGCAAATTTTGTCCAGACTTGGGAAATCATATGAAGAATGTTCAATAAGTAGCCCAGTTGAGCGGGAAATTCAATCATTTAAAATTGGAATAAATAATTTTTTGATTACCAGACGAAATAACCTGACCTACCTGGTAGCAGGTCCATCCACCCCCGTGACGATGCGCCCCAAGTCCATTCGCCCCATAAGTTGGGGCACATCTACTCGTGGGGAAGTTGATGCGCCCCAATACACCCCACAACCAAGTCGTTGCGCCCCAACTCGCATACATTGGATGAACCAGCCAAATGAGGTTACTTTGGAGTACAAATATTGTCTCTCATACAAATACTATACACTATAGGTTAACCCAATTCAGTTCGGATCATTGGGTGAACAGATTTAGCCGATATTGTTGCTGTGGAGCGTGTCACTGTCGGTTATGAGCATGCGATATGGCGAGCCATACCAAAGGTGTTTCCCACCGTGACCATCCACGGCTGCGGATTTCACTGGGCCCAGGCAGTGTGGCGACAAGTGCAGGCCCATGGCTTGCAAGTTGATTATCACCAAGACTGTGGTACACACAAGTTATAAGAAAGTTGCTTGCACTTCCATACCTGCCATGTGAGGATATCAACACAACATTTCAAGCACAGCCCTTACCCCTAACTTAATTACTCTTGTTGCGTACATTTAAGTTAGTGTCTTACACTTAAGTCGTGTACACTTAAGTTAGTGTCTGACAGGAAAATCAAGCGCATCCAGAGAAAATCATATAGGACACTCCAGGCCCGTTTGCATAATTGCTGGGATAGGTACACTAATGGAGATCTGTCGCCAATGCAACTACTTGTCGAATGTTCTTATTTTGTACCGTACTAGTCTTTTCATCCTGTTTTGTCTCCTTTTATGTTTAAAATACCGTATTTGATGCAATAAAGAGGTTTTCATGACGTATGAATATGCAATAAATACGTTTTTTTATATTAAAACTATTATTACTACATCCTATGTGTCTAATAATTTTATCTCCTAAATTGAGTTTCTTTAAAAAAGGATTTGTGGAGCAAAAACTCAATATGTCGAATATGCAATAAAAAGGTTTTCATGACGAGTATATATGCAATACATTTGTTTTGTTTTTTTATAAATATTAAAACTATTTATTATTACATCCAATGTGTAATATTCTTTTTTTAATTGGGAGTTCGTTTATCATGAAGACTAAAAGTTTTCAAACTTTGAAAAAGGGAGTTGGGGCGCAACAACTCAATATTGAGCAGTTGGGGCGCATCAACTACTGTTGAAGTAGATTCACCCCAACTTCTGGGGCTAATGGACTTGGGGCGCATCGTGACTGGTGCGGATGGACTGTAAACTACCTACCTAACCTAACCTAGACTGTGGCTACCTTCGGGACCTAACCTAATGTCCTTCGGGACCTAACTTAGTGTCTTTCGAAACCTTTAAAAATAAAATAGTTCCTGTGGATAATAGCTAAAAGTATCCCGATTGGGTGGGTCAGGCGTAATATACACAACTGCCTGCTGGACCTTCCATAATTTTGCCAATGGGATCTGGTAACACTGTCCGCCCGACCTCAGTTCTTCCCACCGCTACAGAAATGTCATATCTTAAAATTGAAATATCTATCAAAGAATACATTTCCACAAGATAATTCGGTATTAGTACAGAAGTGGACCTGAATTCAGCAGTGTTGCCAGATCCGGCTAGGTCCTAGTATTTTACCCCTGTCATTTATTGTACTTTATCACGATTATTTCCCGGTAGTTTGCCCAGGTTAGGTCCCGGTAGTCTGATGCGGTCTAGGTTAGGTTAGATCAGGTCAGGTAAGGTCAGGCTAATTTCAATATGCCCCATTTGAATATGCCCTATCTTGGAAACGGGGCATTTGAGGAAGAAAAACCATAGAAGAAAAGTGTCTTAGAATGGTCCAAAATAGTGGGTAATGACAGTAAAATATCTATTATACAGTAAGGTCCACTTCTGTACCTTTACCGATAATTCCATATATATATAAGTTTTAGTGTTGTAATATAAGTTTTAGTGTTGTAATAATATAAGTTTTAGTGTTGTAATAATATAAGTTTTAGTGTTGTAATAATATAAGTTTTAGTGTTGTAACATAAGTTTTAGTGTTGTAATAATATAAGTTTTAGTGTTGTAATATAAGTTTTAGTGTTATAATATAAGGGTAAATTTACAGAAGAACTGGGTTCACTATATTGTGTATTTTAGTATCATTACCCACTATTTTGGACCATTCTAAAACACTTTTATTCTATGGTATTTCTTTCGGAGATGCCCCCGTTTTCGAGATATGCCCCGTTTTATAAACATAATTTGGAAATTAGTCTGACCTCACCTGACCTGACCTAACCTAACCTAGACAACATCAGACTACCGGGATCTAACCTGGGCAAACTACCGGGACCTAACCTGGGTAAACTACCGGGATATAACCGGTGTAAACTATCATTAAGTGACTGGGGCAAATTTCCGGGACCTAGCCAGATGTGGTAACACTGCGCGATCCTAGCCAAAAACCCAGTTATTCTGTAATAATACCTAATTTTCTGACCTGTAGCATCTCCTGTTTTAAGTGGTCTGCCTGGTGCTTCCATCCAGTAGGTCACGTGGGTTGTTGTTGTAGGTCACGTGGGTTGTTGTTGTTGTTGTTGTAGGTCAGGTGGGTTGTTGTTGTTGTTGTTGTTGTGGGTCAGGTGGGCTGTTGTTGTTGTTGTAGGTCAGGTGGGCTCTTGATATTTTAGGTCACGTAGGCTGCTGTTGTTGTTGTTGTTGTAGGTCACGTGGGTTGTTGTTGTTGTTGTTATGGTGGCCGCCAACAACACTCCTATTTTTACTATTTAATATAACAAGCCTTTAACATTAACCACCTTCTTATCTACTGGTTGTATCTGTGTGTTTGTGTGTTGTTGACGCCATGGGTAGGTACAGTGTTGCCAGGGATAAGTCCAGTGTTGCCAAGTCTATTCTATAAAATTAATGCTATCAAGGATTCTACTATATATTTATTTTTATAGTACTGTATAAGAAGGATAGTCCACTTTTATGGTCATTTAGGTCGTTATGGTACAGCAGCAAAGCCACCTATCGGCCACGGGGAATCACTAAAAACTACTGCCGCATTTTACTTACACAGGAAAAGTGGGAGTTATTTCATTTTTATGGTTAGCTGAAGTTGATTTAATTTGTGACTTAAGGACCCTAGCTGTGATCGTGTATAAAATTGGAGACTTCCGATTCCTCCTGACCTTGCCACGAAACAATTGAGCTCCTTCCCTATTTAGGTGGTGTTTCGTGGCAATATTTGAAGGACTAATTTTTCTCCAACTTTTTTAGACTACATCACAGGGTCCCTTAAATGTGGATTACTGGGTGCTCAGCAATAAACTGTTCCACCAACTCTAAGTGGAATAAGGATCTTTAATTTTCCTGCTTCCCAAAAAAAATCCTAAAAGGTACACTCGCAATCCAAAATATGTATCCAGGCTTGCTTCGAATAGCCTGATCGAGTATTAAGTGAACTCAAGCAAATATGAAACAGGATAAGCGTTGTAATTGGTTCACTAGTATGTCAAATGATTCGAAACTTCAACAAGACCTGGATGCAAATTTTGGATTGCGAGTGTACAACTTTGTTAGATGATGACTTATTGTGATAGTTATACAATAATAATTTTGATGGTAGATAATAACATTGATATTAACTGATGTCCGATGATGATAGCCTACCTTATCTTTTCTATTTTCTTAAGTAATACTGTAGTTTGTATATCTATTTAATTGTTCTTGTTAGGATAGATTATTGCATATATATCTTCCTTCCCCCACGACTGAAACTATATGGCTTTAGGCTTGCAGACAACAAGATGTAATGAAAGAAACTTCTGATTTTTAGAACCGAACCTCTCAAGCTATGAAAGAAAGCAGGAAATCATTGATCCTAAAACGCATGTAACCGCTCCCATCGTAAGGTTATAATGCTCTAATGTACTGGTGATGACAATACGATACTGTACACCTACAGCACTTAAAGTTCATTGTTTTGTAGTTTTAAGTATGGTCTATAAAATCTGTATGGCTGTCCTTTTATTCAATTAACAACTATACATCAAAATACTATTGAGAAACAATATTGTAGATATCATAAACAGGTAATAATTACTCATTCTAGATATAATGCATGAAAGTTATAAAAGTATGGAAGCTTTTTGTCATAGATATTAGGAAATGGATAATATATTACGTAATTTAATTGCCTTTACTACATACGCCAAGCAAGATTTTCTTTTTAATTTTCAAGCACATGTGAAGATAATTGTCTTGTCCTCACAGTTAGTAAGAATATCGGAAGCAAGAATGCTCTCACATAATACATTCAGTAGTGGTGGTTGGGGTAACAGTTGTTGTACAGTACTTATAGCGTATTGCTTTATAGCATTAAGAAAAAATTAAATGTATATTTTTTCGTACTTTTACATAAAAATATTGTTGACAAACATAATTGTAGATGTCATAAACAGGTAAGAATCATCGCACATTGGAGTTTCTGTACGTAATTGGGAGGTATGGGTGTCTAGCAGCATATTAGTGCTTTATCGAAGTTATTTTCATAATTTATAATGTAATTTGACTACAATGAATGTAATTATTATTTCTTTAGCCAAATAATTAGTATCAAAGGTCCTGTGTGTTACTAGTAAAGAAAATCAGTGTTCAAAATTAATCAGGATACAGGGAAGCAGGCGTCAACGACTCACCTACCGTCCCTCCCAGCTACAGCGACCAACACCAAAATTACATTGAGTGGCCTATCCTTCTCTCATCAGTCCTAAAATCTTTAATAGATGCTATGTTGTTATATTTATCCCACCTTAGGTCTTGCAGTGGTGCCAAGTCTATAACTGCTATGTTCAATGTTGTTATTATATTTCCAGCACAATTATTTATTTTATATTATAGCATCATCCAATGGTAGCATTCAGTAATTGAATATGAAATTAACCACCAAAAAATATCATTGAGGTGGTATTGTTCGCGCACAATACACGAAAAATAGCCCGAAAGTATTATTAGTATTTGAATAGTGCAATTGAATATGAAATTAACCCAAAAAATAGCATTAGGTTGGCATTATTAAGCTATTTTTTCGATGTTTCTCTTCGTCGCTTCATTCACATAGCATAATAATAGGAATAGAGCAACGAAGAGAACTTTTCCTCCAAGTAGCAATATAAGTTTTGTAATACCACCCGGTCTCTTTGTCCATAATTATGATATTAGAAATACCAATGTCGTGTTTTTGTTGTCCAAGCGTCGGCTTGTGGTGCCAAGCTGGCTTGGAGCAAGCACTATCTGACCGTCTGACGACAAAAACAGACTACAGATACGTGGAGCCGAACAACTGGCTTGCCGAAGGTACTGAACCAAAATAATAGCCGAAAAATGATCATTTGACGGAATCGTCATATCATAGGAAAGCAATAAAAGGGTTAATATTAGGAATACACTTTGGCAAGATTTAAAATAACCACAGAGAAGGCCAACTGATCTCCAAATAAAATCATCACAATTATAATATAGCCTAGGTACCCAGCAAAGAGCTATCACAGAGCCGGAAGTGGGTTGGCGGCCATGATAGGTTGCCCTTCCCCTCAACCCGCCAGCCTGCAGGCTGGTAGCTTATGCCAGGGTAAGATATTATTTCATTTATTCGGTCTTTCATTGATGATATGGTATATTAACTACATTATAGTGACTCAAAATATATGAATAAGTATTTCTTTAACCGATATATCAGTGAATGGCTGATTAAATATAAATACATTTCGGTTAAAAGGTGAAATGAGTTAGATAAACAAAACTATCGTTGGCACTCATCCACAGTCACCTTCTTATAATATATATATACAACGTACTTAATCTCTATTATGATAAATATTTTATGTTCACATTGTTCAATATATATGTATGTATGTCACACTAGAGTAATATGTGTGTATATATGCATGTCACACTAGAATATGTGTGTATGTATGTATGTCACACTAGAATAATATGTATGTATATATATCACACTAGAGTAATATGTATGTATGTATGTCACACTAGAGTAATATGTATGTATGTCACTAGAATAATATGTATGTATGTATGTCACACTAGAGTAATATGTATGTACATGTATGTCACACTAGAATAATATGTATGTATGTCACACTAGAGTAATATGTATGTATGTCACACTAGAGTAGGCCTAATATGTATGTATGTATGTCACACTAGAGTAATATGTATGTATGTATGTAAGGTAAGTGGAGGGAGAGGAAGACAGATTACAGTTATGTATATTTGTCTTGTTTAATAAACCAGTTTAAGTTTAATTTCTTTGCATAATTTTCCGTATGGACATTATCTCAGCCTTGTTAATTGATTTAACAAAACCTGCATAATTAGATAACACCCCATTGACTCAAAACATTGCCCCGGCCGCCTTAAACCCATTATAATTATGCTCTTATTTTCTCATATTAACTGTAATTAGAGACAGAAAGAGACTTGAATTTGTTCCATATATGATAACTGCATAAAATTATCCGTATATTATCAAAAGTACTTAAACCCATTAAATACCGCTGTTTCCTAGAGCATTACCTCTTCTCGCAAACTTTTCCTAGGAGTATGAATGAAATAATGAATGAATTAATGAATGAATAGTTTATTTATGCAAAAAGTATAGTAAAAGAGAAGGTCATAGTTTGCACACCAACCCACAGACAGTATTATAAGGTTAGAGAAATAAGAACAAGTACAGTTGCCCACACATGAATCTGGTATGCCTCGCTACTTACGAGATACCTACAACAGGAAGGAAAGTGAGCAAAAGTTATAGTTTGTTGATAAGCAGATAGTAATAATATTTTACTATCTGCCTGTCAACAAACTACATCTTTTTTCACTTAAATTTCCTTTCGTTGTAGCCAGGCACCTCACAAGTAACGAGCCATACCAGTTTCATGTGTGGCCAACTGTACAAATGCAAATAAAATTAATTATATAAAGAGTTCTAGTATGAGACTCTGGAAGGCCTTATGTCACTCTTTAAGTACAGTATATAAATATGATTATATATAGTAAGATGTGTATAGTGAAGTGAAGATGTGTATAGTGTAGTGAAGATGTGTGGTGTGCTGTGAAGATGTGTGATGTGCAGTGAAAATGTAGCCTACACAGTGTAGTGAAGATGTGTATAATGTAGTGAAGATATGTATAGGGTAGTGAAGATGTGGTTTGTTGTGATGTGTATAGTGTAGTGACGATGTGTGATGTGTAGTGGTGTGGTTTGATGTGTATAAGGTAATGGAGATGTGTGTGTAGTGAAGATGTGTATAGGGTAGTGAAGATGTGTATATGGTACTGCAGATATGTGATGTGTAGTGAAGATTTGTATATTATGGTGAAGAGATGTGTAGTGTAACACCCAGATCTGTCATGTAATAGAGTTCACACTCAGGTGTAGTGTCTTGTATTAAACACATTTTACCACTTATAAGCCACATGAAATCTTACCATGATGGCTGCATGTTACTGCATAATGTGTGTCATCACGCTAAATTCTCAACAACCAAATAGTCTACGTAGTAAACACAATTATAAATTTGATATATTTAAAACATTATGAAATATGCTAAAACATTCGTAATACAATCTCTCAACACTCGAGTTATCCTACAGGCCAACCCAAGTTGGGCACAAGTAGGTCACCCCATGGAGCCAGTTTATCTTTTATAACCCTGTCAATGCCATATATACGTGAGGTTATACATTAACAGTTAATATCACAACACTATAATAGCCTTGGCTTTGCAGTTTTTGTGTACAGTATTAATATTCTACAGGACATGGGTGTCACGGTGTGTGAGGCAGGTGATGAATTTCACTTCGTTGATTTGTCCATTTCTGTCGTATATTTTTCTGTATGACTTTCTTAACATACCTATGAAATGTAGAAGAAAGACTCCTGTCTCTCTGGCTACACCCATATGCTGAACACACCAGCATTATTATAAAAAATGGCAAAGAATGTTGGTGAAGTTGATGGTCCGAAGTGATCAGCTGAGGTTTGTTTTGAGTCAATGGGGGGTAGGGAGGACAGCCGACCAATAGCGAGTTGGCTTCACCTTTGTGACGTCATGCCGCCTCCTTTATATTATACCTCCATGGGTTGGAAAGCCAAATGTGGCACCACTGCTTGGGGGGAAATCCCCGATTCGGCCCCACCTAAACCGCCAGTTTCCTAGTGGCTGACTATAGTAGGCTACTGTGGTTGTGGACAATGCAATAAAAGCTTTGGTCACAGTTAAATCTTTTTCTATCCCTTGAAAGTAAAGTTAAGGGGGTGCGGGAGCAGGGGACAGGCTTCGGGAGGGTGGGGTTGGGGGGTGCGTTAATAGGGGGACAGGCGGGGGGGGGGGCGGTTAGGGAGGTGCGGGAATAGGGGACAGGCTTTCTACCCACCCCAAGCCTGTCCCCCTATTCCCGCACCCCCAAAAAAAACCCCAGGCCTGTCCCCTACTCCCGCACCCCCCTAAAACCCCCCCAAGCCTGTCCCCCTATTCCAGCACCCCCTTAACTGAACTGAAATTTTGAACATGGTATTGTTGTCGAGGCAAACAACAAAGATGGAGATGGTTGGCTCTCAGGTGGGATCTTCAAAACTTCAAAAACTTCAATTATTCAAAACTTTAGGTGGATGCTTACCAACTCCTGCATGACAACTTTAAAAACTTGTACAAAATTATCAGTGTAAAAATAAAGAGGTTTATAAGAAATATACGAGTTAAAAAAAAAAATAATAATAATCGGCCTATTATATTCAATATATGAAATGGCATAGATTTATAGGAACTATATAACTTATGTACTTTATATAGGTAGCCTACAGTGTGGTAATGTAGTCTAAATACGTACAGTACTTAAAAGAGTTATAAGCATAATGCAAAATACAATAGACATACAGTATATATAAGTCAGTACATGAAGTAAGCTAAATAAGTACAGGTAAGATGCAGGTATCTACTGATTGAAACATAGAATTGGGATAGAAGAAAATATAATACAATTAATACGTCACTGGCAGGACACGTGTTTGCCCATCACAAATGATTAACTTTTATGTGCAGTGAAAACCCATTGCATGACACGTGAACTGTTGATCCCACAAAAGATGGGTTGACTTATGATAAATGTTGTACTCTGTCTGTGAACTTGTGAAGGACAATATCTACATGTTAGCTTTATCTGATGTATGATATGTGTGAGGTCATTTGTCTCCTGCATGGATGGTTGCCCTGTACTGTGGGTTGTTCCTATCCCTAATTAAGGGTGAAGGTAACTTTGGTTCCATCTCCTTTACTATATAGTTGTTTGATTCAACAATGCCTTTACACAGAGTCTGTCTAAAGGCCTTGTTTTGTATAAGATAATGGAAAGTATTGTGTTGAATAGACTACTTTATAAGGCTGGAAACAAGTTTTCCTCAGTGGCTCAGTGGGTAGAGTTGGGGTTTCACCACTGGGGTCCAGATTCACAGTCCGTGGGGTTTCACTATAACTTTACGTGGGGGCATGGCCATGCGTGGGGGCATCCATCTTGTGGTGATTTGCAGCGCCGTAAGTTACCAGCTGACACGATATAACGTAATGGCTCTGATACAAGATCTATAAAAGATTTACAAAGATCTTGCCCTTATAGAATAGGTCACTTTGTTCAGCTCATTGGATGACTTGGCCAATATTTTGATAAATTAAAGAGAATATAGCCATCTGGGACTTATTGGTAAACTTTCTTATATATTTTCATATATGTATATAATTCTTATAATATTACACAAACACATGCCACATTATATTCTTTTACAAAGGAAAAATATTACATGAAGTTAGGGCTATGTAAAAACTCTCTCTTTAACGACCATTATTGAACCTTGCACTGTAACATAAAATATAATCATTACTCCTCTCCCTCTACTGCCGTATTTCTCTCCATCTGACTGTTGGAGTTTTCTATTCGTTCTAGCAGCAACGACCCCCCCCCCCCTCCGATCTTGCTATCAATTGTCCTACCTAACACTGAAACACCTTTTCTACTAAGGTGAACCCCATTCCTGCTGGTATATATATTATCATCCTGGCCATAGAATCGGTGCCAGTTGTCAATGAATGGTACAGCGGACAACATAAATAATAGATTCGCGTCAATCTCATGTACAGTTGGGGAACAAAGTATCTGAACACCGTTGGCAGCTTCTGGTAACAATGCCAGGGATAAACACGATAGCAATAGATAAAATTTATCCATTACTACATAACGATAACTGATATTGGGAGACTTCGACCAACCACAGACAGTGAAATAAAAGTTATCATTTAATTCTTAAATACTTTCTCTCACTGAGGTGTTAACTTATGGGGCTGTTACCAGAAGATAAAAACAGTGTTCAGATACATTATTCCCCAACTGTACATACAGTCTGTCAATGATACACGTACCCCACCCTCGTTCAGTTATTCGCAGTTTTAGCTTTTGAAATCTGGAGTAGAAAGCAGGGGTATCTTACAGCAGATATTAGATCGACCAATCACAATCACTGTAAGTAACCCTGCTTACTACTCCAGATTTTACCAGCTAAAACTGCGAGTAACTGAGCGAGGGTGCATGTGGTACGTGCATCATTGCTAATTTGACCAGATAGTTGCATTCTGAACCAGTTTTTATGAGAACTATATCTGTCTTGTCTACAGTAAATTGTATTACAACATCACTATAGGTAATACATATGCAGGTGGAAATGAAGCGAACTTATGCTGCCGACTGTACTTCTACATCATCTGTCGGTTTTTAATACCAAATATCCCTGGACATCCATACTCTCCACTTGCCCTTCAAGGCAAGATGCTACACACAACTGAGATCCCACCAGACAGCCTGGGGAACTACAACAACAACAACAACTGAGATCCCAGCATACCACTATATAGACCAAATTTTCTCTGATGTCTCTTTGTAATGCCGTATTAGCAGTCTCTCACTCCTAACTCTTTCTATTTCCTTTTTGCTTGCTGTCACACCTCTCTATCACCTTTTTCCTGGCTGTGTATGACCTCGCTGTTGCGGCGCCTAATATCAATCAATTAATTACTCCTATCTCATCTGACATCATTGCCTCCTACACTAAGACAGACAACAGGTTTATGCTAAGAAAAACCCACTTTTTATAGACAAAAAGTATTTAATATGGACGTTTCTGAGGCAACTACCTCCCTCTTCAGCAGTACAGAGTTGAATGAAACATGAAAGGAAAATAAGTAGCTGACAGGGGGGAGGGAGGGACAAGGTGTGTTCTGATAACTGAGTTATTATCCAACATTGCACCCCCAAATCTAATATGGCATAGGTATGTAGATGACATTTTCTCCTTTTGGCCCAACAGTCTCAATAATTTTGAAGATTTCTTTTGCAAATTAAATGACTTGGTTCCATCTATCAATTTCAAAATTGAATGGGAAATTGATGGGTCCCTACCCTTCCTTGATGTTTTGGTTACTAAAATTAATGACTTCCCTACTTTCACTGTCTACAGGAAACCCACTCATTGTGATATGTACATTCAGTTTTTCTCTTATCATAATGATTCTATCAAAATGTGTGTCATATCTACCTTGTTTCTCAGAGCATTAAGAATTTGTAGCCCCCAAAATTTAGAGGTAGAAAACAACAAAATTTGGATTATATTCCGTAACTTGAAATATCCTGATTGGTTTATAAGAAAAGCTTATTATAAGGCTAGGAAAACCTTCTATGTTCCTAAATGTCAGTCAGAAAAGAAACCTTATTTATGTCTTCCTTATGTAAAAAGTCTGGAGAAAATTCAGTCAGTTAGCAGCGAACTTGATGTAAACATATCCTTCAAATATACTTCTAGTATCAAAACTACTCTTGTAAGAAATAATGCCACTGTTCAGCCCCAAGCAGGAGTATACAAAATTCCTTGCAAAGACTGTGACTTAGTTTATATAGGTGAAACTGGGAGATCTTTAGATGTTAGAATGAAAGAACATAAACGAGATATGACGAATTGTAACACAAATAATGGTAACTTTGTCCATGCATATGACAACAACCACTGTATTGATTGGAATTCTGGTAAAATGATAATTAAGTGCAACAATTTCAAGAAACGTAGAATATTAGAATCAGTATGTATACAGCATTATAAAAACTTTAACTTAAATGAAGGTATGTTCAAACTAGATCCATTAATGAGAACACTAGTGGTTAAATCCCTCCCAGATGTGGGGTCGGGTCCCTGAGGAATGGCTAGGTCAGGTCGGTTGGGTGAGGTGAGGTGAGGTGTGGTCTGTCTGTCATCAGAACACACCTTGTCCCTCCCTCCCCCCTGTCAGCTACTTATTTTCCTTTCATGTTTCATTCAACTCTGTACTGCTGAAGAGGGAGGTAGTTGCCTCCGAAACGTCCATATTAAATACTTTTTGTCTATAAAAAGTGGGTTTTTCTTAGCATGCTGCTCTTCACGTCATTGTGAATTACCACTCCACAACAGGTTTAGCTCCATTGCGACTCTATGGCATGATGTGTTCTATAACTCCTACACTATAAGACAGACAACAGGTTTAGATCATTATCTATGGCATGATGTGTTCTATAACTCTCCAATATCAGAACCGTATACATTTTCTTTACAGCTCTGTCCAATACTCTTTCCTCTCCTTCCCCCGGCTAACACTCTAATCTCCTAACCCTGGTGTTGGTGGTGAGCGCTTTCCCTAGATACCCTTATCCCTTCAATTCCCTTGCTCCACCACACTACCCTGTCACTGTCAACATCCACTGGTTCCTCCACGCACTCTCGCACAAATAATAGCCCTATACAAGATCTTGGCTCTATATAGACTTTGAACACATTCCTCATCGAGATGCCCATATTCCTGTTCTACTTTCTTAAGAATGAATTTGGTTGCAGCCTTGTCTATCACCTTCCAAGATTACCCCCCCCCCCTTCCTATTAACCACCCTCTCCTCCTCTGTGCCCCCTCCTGTCCCCAACCCACTCCTTCCTATTAACTACCCCCTCATTCCTCTGTGTGCCCCTTCCTCCTCTCTGTGCTCCCCTCCTGTCCCCAGCCCCCTCCTTCCTATTAACCACCCCCTCATTCCTCTGTGTGCCCCCTCCTGTCCCCAGCCCCCTCTCTTTCCCTAACTCCTCTTTCTACTGTCTCAGTCCTGCCACCTCTCTCCTTATCCTATAACTAAAAGATGTATATAATTATAGACCTTGGCCTACCCATTCCTGTCAAAGATATCTCGTTCATTGCTCTCAGTTGTCATCTCTGTAGTATGCTGTTAAAACAATCAAAACAATGTAATATTTCTCTCTCTCTCTCTCTCTCTCTCTCTCTCTCTCTCTCTCTCTCTCTCTCTCTCTCTCTCTCTCTCTCTCTCTCTCTCTCTCTCTCTCTCATTCACATGTGTCTATGAGAAGGTACAGGTAGGTGGGTAGGGTAAGGACAGGTCAGGTAATGTGAGGTGAGGTCAGGTGAGGTCAGATGAGAGCAGTACAGCAAAATATATGAATGTACTAAAATAAAAGATAAACACACAAACACACACACAAATATAGAGATATGTAACTAACTATACAGTACACACATTATTATATAATTTATAATACCAGGCCCCCTCTCTCTGTAAACCAAATAAAAACAGAGAAAATGTACAGTTGGACACATGAATGGGTGGTACAGCCCAGGTGAAAGATACTTGTCCCATTTGAGTAACCAGTGTCTATTATCAGGTAGTTGCTTTTTATTACCATCCTCAATACTGATTTCTGCCCCTCCTAATTACCAACCTAACCTAACCTAACCCAACCCAAACCAACCCACCTAACCTAACCAGTGTCTATTATCAGGTACTTGTTTTTATTACCATCCTCAATACTGACTTCTGCCCCTGATGTCTCCTATTTGGCACTAATAAGGAAATTGATATTGGGAGAAATTGACCATCTTTCACTTGGGCTGTATCACCCATTCATGTGTCCAACTGTACACAAGAAACACAAAACACAACAATTAATAGATAAATGTATCCATAAAATATGTCCGTGAAGTAACTATATAAATAAACTAAAAGGATAATAAAATATATATTATAATGAATGTTTCACGTGCTATATGTATATGTTTATTTCTCTCTCTCTCTCTCTCTCTCTCTCTCTCTCTCTCTCTCTCTCTCTCTCTCTCTCTCTCTCTCTCTCTCTCTCTCTCTTTATTCATCTGTATCATACATGTAGAAGACGGGTATGATGTCATATAATAATGTTACATTACTGTAGTCTTGATAATGAGGCAAAAAATGTTTAATTTAAGGGAGAAGTACAATGTTGGCAAATCTGGAGCAACTGATTCCTCCAATCTGTTCCAAGCAACAGAACACCCTTATTTTTGTTAATGTGGTCCTGTTTCCTGGCATACTTTGGAGGAATCAAGGCACTCCAATGTAACAAAAGTGAATTACCACATTAATGTGTGACCACGTGCCTCTCCTGTAGTGTGGAAATATGTTAAGGTGTGTCGAGTGACTTGATGTGTCCGTGGTCACCTATGGGACCAAAGGTGGTGTGTCTCTTGAGACAACTATATCCTTCAACACTCACTCTCTCTCTCTCTCTCTCTCTCTCTCTCTCTCTCTCTCTCTCTCTCTCTCTCTCTTACTTATGTTATACCCGTCACCAACCTCCTGGTCTTAATACTCAGTGACGTCACGGCCTTTTGGTTGGAACATGAGGTTAAAGTGAAGTGAACCTATTCTATCTATAAAGAACCTTACCTTAAGTCATACTGAGAGACGTGTATTGTCAATGTAGCTCCTCTAACCGATGATAACGCTCCGCCATCTTTAGTTAAATGTATGTATGTATGTGGGAAGACGAAGAGAAGGAGGAGTAGGAACTTAGGAAGACAGATGAACATACGCCCAAGATTACTTACTAAGTCTGTGACCTGACATGACCTGACCGGACCGTGCCCCATGTACCCTAGCACCTGCAGTCATCCATCCAGGTAGGGCAGGTAGGCCTATACACTACTTCACTTCATTCACTCTGCACGCGACCACATCGAGAGCAACAACGTCTACTTCAGTTCTGCTTCAACCTTCCTTATGTACTGACTGTGACTGACTTGAGGGTATAGCCTTTCTCCAACAGGATCAACACCCTACTTGGATTCTTCTTTTTCCCTTGATATTGGTGAGTTATTTTTTATTTCTGCTTTTTGAAATTACCTCCGAGAATGTTTTAAATGGGACAGTTGTTTAGTCCAAGATCTAGAATGGTTTAGTGTATATGGATAGTCTTTCTCCAACACCCTACTTGGATTATTCTTCTTCCTTGATATTGGTGAGTTATTTTTTTATTTCTGCTTTTGAAATTACCTCGAGGATGTTTTAAATGGGACAGTTGTTTATTAGTCTATATGGAAGTCTTTCTCTAACAATCTACTTGTATTATTTTGCTTCCCTGATATTGGTGAGTTATTTTTTGTTTTCTGCTTTTTGAAATTACCTCCGAGAATGTTTTAAATGGGACAGTTGTTTAGTCCAAGATCTAGAATGGTTTAGTGTATACGGATCGTCTTTCTCCAACACCCTACTTGGATTATTCTGCTTCCTTGATATTGGTGAGTTATTTTTTATTTCTACTTTTTAAAATTACTCGGGAGGATGTTTTAAATGGGACAGTGGTTCATTAGTCTATAAATGGGTCGCCTTTCTCTAACAATCTACTTGTATTATTCTGCATCCTTGATATTGGTGAGTTATTTTTCGTTTTCTGCTTTTTAAATGACCTCCGAGGATGTTTTGGGACAGTTGTTTAGTCTAAGATCTAGAATACCTTGGTTTAGTCTATATGTTAGCGAGACTGAATACACATACACACAAATCTTATTATGTGTGGATTGCTACGAAATATTTACACTTTTGTAGACTGATTTATACACCCTATACTTTAATTTATGGTCTGACAAATGACAAGCAGAAATTAATGCCGATATATGAAAAGCTGAAGGTAGAATTGTCATGTTTTGTTTATGTTAGAGGGGAAGAGAATTTTGCAGCCGAGGGTGAGGAAAGGAGTCAAGAAGGGTGGATGAGAGGAGAAAAGGGGGGCAGTGTTATCTGGATGGGAAGGAGAGGGATATTTTCTAGGGGTGTTGTTGTGTGGGTAGGAGGCTGGATACATAGGTAGCAGGGAGCAACAAGCGTATTACTGAAATAGAGTAAGCATTGGCAGTTCCATCAGAATTACACAATCAAATATCCACCAACAACACTTTCCTTCCATCGTAGTAAATATTTTGGTAATAAAGAACAACAGGTGTATGATTTTGCAGCACCTCATAATATTAATTGAGGGGGTTGAGTTAACATAAGGTGTTGTATGATTATATTTTGATATGATACTGATTAATTTGCATGATGGAAGGAAAGTGTCGTTGGTTATTTGGTTGTGGCTATACAAGAGGATAGTCGAGTTGCTGGCTATACATGTAGTTTAATGCTGAGAAAACTTGACATTATATCGCTAAGTGAAGTCTGAATGAATTTAGGTGATAAAACACAACATAACTGAGTTCCAAAATAGAGGGTATAATTTATTCAATGTTGACCTCAGACGGAGAAAGGGAGAGAGTTTAGTAATATATGCATCAGAAATAATACAAAACGCAGTGAAAAATAACATATGATGTAAATATTAAGTCAGGGCAAGATACAGAATATATATATATAAATAGATACCAAGGACGATAGGGAAAATTAATATTATAGGAGTAATGCATAGACCTCCAAATATGGATAAATACATTGTTGTAGGAGTTATAGATAAAGAACCAAGATACAACAAAGTACAGCATGTAAAGCCACAATCAAATATCCACCGACACTTTCCTTTCATTGTAGTAATATATCTTGGTAAGAAAGAACAACACGTGTGTGATTTTGCAGCACCACATAATAATAATAATCTTGGTAAGAAAGATCAACACGTGTGTGATTTTGCAGCACCACATAATAATAATAATCTTGGTAATAAAGATCAACACGTGTGTGATTTTGCAGCACCACATAATAATAATAATCTTGGTAAGAAAGAACAACACGTGTGTGATTTTGCAGCACCACATAATAATAATAATCTTGGTAAGAAAGATCAACACGTGTGTGATTTTGCAGCACCACATAATAATAATAATCTTGGTAATAAAGATCAACACGTGTGTGATTTTGCAGCACCACATAATAATAATAATCTTGGTAATAAAGAGCAACACGTGTGTGATTTTGCAGCACCACATAATAATAATAATAATCTTGGTAATAAACAACAACACGTGTATGATTTTGCAGCACCTCATAATAATAATAATTGAGGGGGTTGAGTTGACATTAGGTGTTGTTGTATGATTATATCTTGATATGATACAGATTTATTTGCACGATGGAAGGAAAGTGTCGGTGGATATTTGATTATGGTTGTAGTACCGTTGGAGACTTCAACTCCGTGGAGATATTAATTCGACAGATCAGACAGGAGACCAAGAGAGTCAAACGAATAACTTGAGACAATGTAAGATAATTTAGTTAGTCCATGGGAAGGTACATGTAAAAGGGACTCTTACATAGGCAGATGTGTAGGGTAAGGTCATTTAAGGTAAGAGGTAAGTCTGAATTTATTTGAGAGAGAGAGGATGGAGTAGGATGGAAAATACGAGGGAGAGAATAATACAGATAGATTTACTGACACACACAGACACATAGAGGGAGGGAGAGAGAAATATACATGTGATTTTTAACAAACCTACACGATTAAAAATGTATGTATGTATATGATCGGTATATTAATTTCCCAACACAAACACACACTCTCTCTCTCTCTCTCTCTCTCTCTCTCTCTCTCTCTCTCTCTCTCTCTCTCTCTCTCTCTCTCTCTCTCTCTCTCTCTCTCTCTCTCTCCCACACAAAGCATCTTATAATTTGGACCTCATGTATGAAATTCTCTGTCTTCGGATATAAATATTGCCAGCTTTGTCAAATTTAATATTATAATTAAAAGTCATTTCCTTAATTAAGGGGGAAGTACAGTGTTGGTAAATCTGGAGAAATTGATTCCTCCAAACTCTTCCGAGCAACAGAACACCATTATTTTTGTTCATGTGGTCCTGTTTCCTGGTATACTTTGGAGGAATCAAGGCACTCCAATGTAACAAAAGTGAATTACCCCCTTAACCTGCAAAACTCACAACAATCCTCGCCTAATGGAAAGTTTATTTATATTATTGTATTTATAGTAAATTGTTTTAATTAATGTCAAACTGTGCATATATTGTATTTACATGGTATTTACAATATGTTATTTATAGAAACTTGTTCTAATAGTATGTCATGGCAATAAACGTTACTTACACACACACACACATATATATACACATACACACACACATATATGCACATACACGTTTGTAAGGTATATTATCTATTGAAGATTCGCCTGCAGATAATGTGTAACATAGTGTGACTCTTTTGTTAGCATAGGTTGATATGAATGATAACAAAGATATGGGGTCTTATGCATGGATGTGCCTCTAGAATGTATTGAGTTTAATATCTTTACTGACAGACAGACATTGGTTCAGGTGTACTGTACAGCCACAATCAAATATCCACCGACACTTTCCCTCCATCGTAGTAAATATCTTTGTAATAAAGATCAACACGTGTATGACTTTGCAGCACCTCATAATAATAATAATTGAGGGAGTTGAGTTGACGTAAGGTGTTTTAAAATTATAGTTTGATATGATACTAATTTATTTGCACGATGGAAGGAAAGTGTCGGTGGTTATTTGATTGTGGCTGTACAGAATAAAGACCACGTTTAACCAATGATATGTGTATGAATTCCTGAGGCAGACTGTATGTGTAGCGTCAGGTCAAGATGGGTGGTGCTTTTCCCTGAGGACATAAAGGGGGGAGGAATGAGGTGTGGAGGGTAGATCAACTGGCTGCGTGAGTAATAAGGTGTCTAAACTCAAAATGGGTGGTGCCTTTTCCCTGAGGACATACAGTGTAGGTGGAGGAATAAGGAGGGGAGGGTAGATAAACTGGGTCTATTCCACAGTCGTATTCATATGTTAATTAAGGTGGTACTGTAATTCTTTTTTGGTACATTGGAGTGCCTTGATTCCTCCAATGTATGCTATAGGAAACAGGACCAGAAGAGCAGGAATAATGGTGTTCTGTTGCCGGGAATAGTTTGGAGGATTCAGGTTGCTCCAGAATTACCAACACACAACTTCCCCTTAAACTTCTTAACTAACCACACTTGTAGTAAGGCTTCATTATTTTCCAAGAGCTGAGTATCCGCATTCAAAAATATATATCAAACAGCTATAGATAATGATGATCACTGCATAGTTTACTCACAAAATTAATGAAATAATTATTCAGCCATAAGTATTTACACGGCTAAGATTCATTCGTTTGCGTGCTTACAAACCACTACGAACGACTGTGGAATCGACCCCATAATTATCAAGATTTCAGAAACAGACAATATCAGAATACGAGAATATGAAATGAGTTGTTGTGTTGTTTGAAGGAAGAATAATTGTCCCTCCAAGTCACTCAACATTTATAACTGGGGCTTAATTAAGGGGGTGCGGGAATAGGGGAACAGGCTTGGGGGGGGGGGGGTTTCGGGGGGTGTGGGAGTAGGGAGACAGGCTTGGGGAGGGGGTTTAGGGGGGTGCGGGAGTAGGGGGACAGGCTTGGGGAGGGGGGTGCGGGAGTAGGGGGACAGGCTTGGGGGAGGGGGGGGGGTGCGGGAATAAGGGACAGGCTTTCTACCCCCCCCCCAAGCCTGTCCCCCTATTCCCGCAACCCCCCCCCCCCCCAAGCCTGTCCCCCTACTCCCGCACCCCCTTAAGGGATATATATATAGCACATTGTTTTGGTTGGTGAATCTGGAGCAAATGGTTCCTACAAACTATTCCAGGCAACAGGATACCATTATTTTTCTCCATGTGGGTCTGTTTCCTGACATACTTTGGAGGAATCAAGGCACTCCAAACTATCAAAAGTATACTATTTAATGGAAAGGTATACAAGGGATCCAAAAATTACCACAGGAGAGCAAGAGACAGATAGATTTACTGACACACACACACACACGTAGGGTAAGGTGTAGCAGGTGGGGTCAGGTGGGAAGATGGTCCTATGAGAGTAACCTTTATGTATATGATTGAACATATTCCAGGTTAGCTATAAATTATAGTATTATGATGATATTCCAGGTTAGCTATAATTTATAGTCATATGATCACATTCCAGGTTAGCTATAAATTATAGTCATATGACTAGACTAGACCATACCAACACAAACTTATTTGCCTTTAACCCCAAGTGAAGATAATATCTTCACTAACATCGTAACTACCCGTTACAGATTGTGTGTGTCTATCTATCCAACTCTCTCTCTCTCTCTCACACACTTATGACTTGACTCAGAGGTGTGTGTGTATCTATCCAGTTGTTCACACAATTGATTGACACCCGTATTATATTTTTCATCCAAATTATAGTGAACTAACTCATCATGAACAACGCGAGGGGATTTCTGTCTATCGAGAGGAGGACACACGGTCTCAACTACTTCGAGTACGACCTACCTGCCCCAGTGCCACGCCAATATCCCATCAGTCTCATTCCCGTCAACGGTGTGGTGAGGCCCCCAGTAAGCGCCCCTGCATACCGACCCACTCGTATCACCAACAAGCTACGACACATTGAGCTGGTAATCCTGAAAAAACTCTGGGAACACGAGTACTCCTTGCGTCTCCGTGAACCTATCAATGCCCTGGAGCTGAACCTTCCCGGGTACCATAACATTGTAAAGTGGCCCATAGATCTGGGAACCATAAGAGACGACTCGAGAACCGATATTACTGGAGTGCCAGTGAGTGTATAGACGACTTTTGGTGGCTGTTCACAAACGTTTACATTTACTTCAAGTCTCGTGACCCATTTGTTTGTTACCACCAAGGCTTTAGAGAAGATATTTATGCAGGAATTACGGTCCATTCCGAGGTATGAGATCGATGTCAGGTTTGAACCAGAACCTTGACTGAAAAAAAAAGTATCTGACAGCCATGGCTGATAGTGGTGGACCAGGGTCCAAGGAGTGTTGGAGAGCAACTAGACAGAGTTCGAACAAGTAAATTTTCCAAACCATTCTCAACGTTGAGAGAGGTTTAGAAGACTCACTTTTTCGAACTCTGTTCAGTTGTTCTCCAACACTCCTTGGACCCTGGTACAGCACTATCAGCCATAGATGTGTACAGTCGGCGGCAAAAGTCCTGTCGCCTCACTTGCTTCACCGAGGCACGCGATCTTCAAAGACTCGAGATTATTAGGTGTAGAAAACATGTGTATTTCTCGAGTCCATGAACACTGCTTGTCTCGGTGAAGCAGGTGAGGCGACAGGACTTATGCCGCCGACTGTACAGTACAACTCATGATACATAATTTCTGACCAGAGTGTGAGGAGCAGAAAGCTTCGAATCGCCTGGTATTGTTCATTTCCCCACCCAGTACACCTATAGAGGCTGAGTTTGAATGCAGGGTATGTGTGTGTGTGTGTGTGTGTGTCTGGTGAGAAATGAGGTACCACGAGTGTACTCCTATAGTGGATGGCACCAAATATGGAAATACTCAGGTATTATAAGGGAACTTTTATTCCTCTTAACATTAGATGCATTGTTTATTTATTATTCCTCTTAACATTAGATGTATTTATTTATTGATAGTATGAAATATGTGATTGCAAAAGAAAGCTGTTGTGTTTTTCTTCAAGGCTGAACATAGGAATATATATTGCCTATATTTATTAAGGGGGTGCGGGAGTAGGGGGACAGGCTTGGGGGAGGGTTAGGGGGTGCGGGAATAGGGGACAGGCTTTCTACCACCCCAAGCCTGTCCCCCTATTCCTGCACCCCCCAAACCCCCCCCCCCAAGCCTGTCCCCTACTTCCGTACCCCCCTAACCCCCCCCCCCCCCAAGCCTGTCCCCCTACTCCCGCACCCCCCTAAACCCCCCCAAGCCTGTCCCCCTACTCCCGCACCCCCCCCAAGCCTGATCCCCCTACTCACGCACCCCCCTAATCCCCTCCCCCTACTCCAAGTAACAAACAGGATCATTATTTTTCTTAACCTACATGTTTTGTTTCGTGGCACGTTTTGGAGGAATCAATTTACCCAAAGTATGAATGAATAAATAATAATAATAATAATAATAATAATAATAAATAATAATAATAATAATAAACAGTAACATTTTGATTGCTTTATTTTCTTCTCCAGCATATTATATTAAGGGGGTGCGGGAATAGGGGGACAGGCTTGGGAGGGTTTTGGGGGGTGCGGGAATAGGGGGACAGGCTTGGGTTTTTTTTGGGGGGGGTGCGGGAATAGGGGGACAGGCTTGGGGGGGTTTTGGTGGGGTGTGGGAATAGGGGGACAGGCTTGGGGGGTTTTGGGGGGTGCGGGAATAGGGGGACAGGCTTGGGGGGGGTGCGGGAATAGGGGGACAGGCTTGGGGGGTTTTGGGGGGTGCGGGAATAGGGGACAGGCTTTCTACCCCCCCCCAAGCCTGTCCCCCTATTCCCGCACCCACCCACCCCAAGCCTGTCCCCTACTCCCGCACCCCACCAAGCCTGTCCCCCTACTCCCGCACCCCCCCCCCCCAAGCCTGTCCCCCTATTCCCGCACCCCCCAAGCCTGTCCCCTACCCCCGCACCCCCTTGACCTTGACCCCCTCTATATTATACCTTCTTGTGGTGCAGTGCCTAATTAAGTGAAACAAAATATTTGGTGATCATTAATAAGGATACAAGTTGCAATTCTGCCTACTGTATTTATGATAAGGTTTTCTCGTATCAATCTTTTCATGAGCATCATAACTGGTCGCCATGGAGGTTAGGGAAGAGGAGAGGAAGGTGGTGGAAGAGGAGGAAAAAGAGATCAATGAGAACAGGAAGAGGAGGAAAAAGAGATTAACAAGAACAGGAGTAGGAGGAAAAAGAGATCAACAAAAAGGAGGAGTAGGAGGATAAAAAAGAGATTAACAAGAACAGGAGTAGGAGGAAAAAGAGATAAACGAGAACAGAAAGATGAGGAAAAAGAGATCAACAACAAGGAGGAGTAGGAAAAAGAAACCAACGAGTACAGGAAGAGGAGGAAAAAGAGATTAACAAGAACAGGAGTAGGAGGAAAAAGAAACCAACGAGTACAGGAAGAGGAGGAAAAAGAGATTAACAGGAACAGGAGTAGGAGGAAAAAGAAACCAACGAGTACAGGAAGAGGAGGAAAAAGAGATTAACAGGAACAGGAGTAGGAGGAAAAAGAGATCAACGAGAACAGGAAGAGGAGGAAAAAGAGATCAACAAAAAGTAGGAGTAGGAGGAAAAAGAGATCAACGAGGAGGAGGAGGAGGAGGAAAAAGAGATCAACGAGAACAGGAAGAGGAGGAAAAAGAGATAAACGAGAACAGGAAGGGGAGGAAAAAAGAGATTAACAAGAACAGGAAGAGGAGGAAAAAGAGATCAACGAGAACAGGAAGAGGAGGAAAAAGAGATTAACAAGAACAGGAGTAGGAGGAAAATGAGATCAACAAAAAGGAGGAGTAGGAGGAGAAGGTAATGGTTGGTCAGAGAGAAGAGAGGGGGTGGGGGATGTTGCAGTGGCCTTGGATCTGAATCAAATATTTATCTCTTCATAAGCATCTCTGTCACCATAACGACGCCAGATGTGAGGAGGCCCAATATGAGAATATAGAAGGCTGTTTGTAGGTCCTGAACGATGAGTGGCTTGAGCTGAGTGGAGGAGGAGGAACCTTCAACAAAGACGGAGCCACGAATCTCACGGAAATTGGCCACCACCTCCTTTTTCCACCTCTCCACCAGACCACACTCTGTCATCCACCTCAGATATCTGTATGGAATATTATAATGCTTTCGATTTAGATCAGGTGGTGAATCCGTTGTGGCTCAGTGGTGAGAATTTTGACATTCAAAGTCAGAAACCAGGGAATGTGCAGATTCTCTTGTTGGTAGTGATGGGGGGAGAGAGTATTGTGCTAAACAGTCTTGAATTATTTAGAACAATGGGGAGTTCACCTCACAAAATTACATTATGACAATACTCTCTGAGATTTGTGAAAATGTACCGTTGGACACATGAATGGGTGGTACAGCCCAGGTGAAAGATACTTGTCCCATTTGAGTAACCAGTGTCTATTATCAGGTAGTTGCTTTTTATTACCATCCTCAATACTGACTTCTGCCCCTGATGTCTCCTATTTGGCACTAATAAGGAACTTGATATTGGGAGAAATTGACCATCTCTCACTTGGGCTGTAACACCCATTCATGTGTCCAACTGTACATATTCCCTCATTGTGTTGTACAGTATCATTTCAGTACCGGTATATATATATATATATATATATATATATATATATATATATATATATATATATATATATATATATATATATATATATATATAATGCAAAATAACACCTAACATATACACAAGACAGTTACCTATACGGTAAATATTGATATGTAATCAGAGCATATTATGAGGCAGAGTAAAGGTGCAGTGATACTGTTCCTGTCAGGATTATTTGATTGGAGTGTAAGGCTCGTTACTGTATAAAACCAAGTAGGGAACTAAGGGAAGGAACTGGAGTACAAGTTACATGACCTTCTGGTGATGGTTGTGTGGATATTAATAATAATTATTATTATTACAATGAAAACTAGCACATATCAGAAGTGTACCCGTACACCATCAGTCTTGAACTTAACAGGTAAGAAATGCTAAGTCGAATCATTATGAAATAGAGATGATTGAATAAATATATATATATATATATATATATATATATATATATATATATATATACAGAGCCATAGGCGTACCAAGGCTATCTTCTAATGTCTATTGTGATAAGAAGGGGACTGTAGGGAGTCATAGAAGGCTTAATAGCTCGTATTTTATTGGCTGTGACCGCCGACCACTCGGTCTACATGAAGAAAATAGTTCGCAGCGGGAACAAAATAGTCTGGGGAGTCGGCTGAACTTGTCAACAATCTCATTGCTGGGAATTACAACGCTGCTCAAAACCCAACAGAAGGAGACACTATTTTCATCTGGTGGGGAACCGGAAGAAACATTGTTGGATCTCCAAATTCAACGAGAGAACAGATGGAGAGGACTGTCTGTTTTGAAGGTCACAGAGGGAGTCGGTGAATGTTATGAAGGTCACAGAGGGAAGACTGTATGTTATGAAGGTCACAGATTATGAAGGTCACAGAGGGAAGACTGTATGTTATGAAGGTCACAGAGGGAAGACTGTATGTTAGGAAGGTCTCAGAGGGAAGACTGTATGTTATGAAGGTCACAGAGGGAAGACTGTATGTTATGAAGGTCACAGAGGGAAGACTGTATGTTATGAAGGTCACAGAGGGAAGACTGTATGTTATAAAGGTCACAGAGGGAAGACTGTATGTTATGAAGGTCACAGAGGGAAGACTGTATGTTATGAAGGTCACAGAGGGAAGACTGTATGTTATGAAGGTCACAGAGGGAAGACTGTATGTTATGAAGGTCACAGAGGGAAGACTGTCTGTTATGAAGGTCACAGAGGGAGTCGGTGAATGTTATGAAGGTCACAGAGGAAGACTGTATGTTATGAAGGTCACAGAGGGAAGACTGTATGTTATGAAGGTCACAGAGGGAAGACTGTATGTTATGAAGGTCACAGAGGGAAGACTGTATGTTAGGAAGGTCTCAGAGGGAAGACTGTATGTTATGAAGGTCACAGAGGGAAGACTGTATGTTATGAAGGTCACAGAGGGAAGACTGTATGTTATGAAGGTCACAGAGGAAGACTGTATGTTATGAAGGTCACAGAGGGAAGACTGTATGTTATGAAGGTCACAGAGGGAAGACTGTATGTTATGAAGGTCACAGAGGGAGACTGTATGTTATAAAGGTCACAGAGGGAAGACTGTATGTTATGAAGGTCACAGAGGGAAGACTGTATGTTATGAAGGTCACAGAGGGAAGACTGTATGTTATGAAGGTCACAGAGGGAAGACTGTATGTTATAAAGGTCACAGAGGGAAGACTGTATGTTATGAAGGTCACAGAGGGAAGACTGTATGTTATGAAGGTCACAGAGGGAAGACTGTATGTTATGAAGGTCATTGAGGGAGTCGGTAAATGTTGTATGAAGTCTTTTTGGTTTAGCAAGTCTTTTTGTTCTGTTCCTTTTCATTCAGTCATCTCTATGATACAATGACTCGACTTTGCATTTCTTACCTGTTAAGTTCAAGACTCCTGGTGTGGGAGTACACTTCTGATATGCTCTGGACATGTACCGTACTGTAAATAAAGGCAGCATACTGTACATATTATATACCGTACTGTACATATTGACGAAATTACCTATGTTAAAATCTTCAGAAATACCAGGCTATGAAGACACAAACAATGTATACTTACTTATTGAAGACAAAAACCCATGGTGTGCCCTTTTGAAATGCCCAGGACATGTAGTAAGGATAGAGTATTTCTTCCACATAATACATGTCGTTGACAGGCCACCAGCTGGTGATGTAATCCATGTAAGCTGTTCCCTCAATGATGGCTGCCTGGTTTGGTAACACCTGTCCACAGTTTATGTATGTAAGATGCACCAGTAAACATTTATAAGTGTAAAAGGTTCTCCCTCTTCATACATTACTAATATATTTGAGTGAAATATGAAACTATATATTATGGGGTATGATATCCTTAAAACGTTAATGTAAGTTTACTGTTCCTGGGAAGTGTTAATGCTATTCATTATTATTTTTTATTTTGTTGGGGAAGTAGTAAATGTAGCAGATGCATTACTGTATTTTTTCCGATATGATACTCATTGACTCATTTACTTGTACGATGAGGAAGGAAAGTGACGGTGGTTATTGGATTGTGGCTGTACTGTATGTCACATGGGAATGAATACCAGGGCCCATACCTGGTCTCTGATGTCTTCATAGTATAAAAGTTCGAGGCTGAGTTTGTGTGCGAGGCGTTGATACACTGGGTCCTGGGAGGTGGAGAGGTAACCCGGCACGAAGGAACCATAGTTACTCATATACAGCCTTCAGTATTATAACACACGAGTATAAGTATTAGTACAGCATCATAAGTGTGTATAAGTATTAGTCATCATCACAACACACGAGTATAAGTATTAGTAAGCATCATAAGTGTGTATAAGTATTAGTCAATCACCACAACACACCAGTATAAGTATTAGTCATTATCACAACACACCAGTATAAGTATTAGTCATCATCACAACACACAAGTATAAGTATTAGTAAGCATCATAAGTGTGTATAAGTATTAGTCATCATCACAACACACGAGTATAAGTATTAGTAAGCATCATAAGTGTGTATAAGTATTAGTCATCATCACAACACACCAGTATAAGTATTAGTAAGCATCATAAGTGTGTATAAGTATTAGTCATCATCACAACACACAAGTATAAGTATAAGTATTAGTCACCATCACAACACACCAGTATAAGTATTAGTCATCATCACAACACACAAGTATAAGTATAAGTATTAGTCATCACCACAACACACAAGTATAAGTATTAGTCATCAACTACAAATTAGAAGTGATTCATTATAAAATTACACAAAATTACACAAGTCCAATCCTCCTCATGTCATTCTACAATTTCAAAATAGTTTAGAATGTATAATCTACATGGGGGACAGGCTTTCTACCCACCCTAAGCTTCTCTCCCTTTTCCCGCACCCCCATAGTCCCCCCCAAGCCTGTCCCCCTACTCCCGCACCCCCTTAAGGTGGTAATATTTAGCAACACAAGTCCAATCCTCCTTACGTCATTCCACAATTTCAAAATAGTTTAGAATATCATTATAATCTACATTTTGTAAGTATCTGTCTATAGTTCGTATGTCTCACTGAATATGTAAACTAAAGCAATTATATATGTCTTTAATTTTATTATATAAATGATTAGGTGCAATTATACAAACCGAAACATGCTCGAAGCCTCTCCATTTCTATTATTGAATATTTTGCTTTGAGGATTAAGGGGGTGCGGGAGTAGGGTCAGGCTTGGGGGGGGGGGGACTGGGGGGGTGCGGGAATAGGGGGACAGGCTTGGGGTGGGTAGAAAGCCTGTCCCCTATACCTGCACCCCCCCTAACCCCCCACCCAAGCCTATCCCCATACTCCCGCACCCCCCCAATACCCCCCCCGACCCCCCCCCCAAGCCTGTCCCCCTATTCCCGCACCCCCTTAAGAAAGACCGCCCTAGGCCTGAAAATCTGTGTAGGACAAGGGAGATGGTGTACGATAGATGGGACAACAAGCATGAAACGTACGGATGGTATGACGTGGACAACTCAGCCAGTGTCTTAATCTTCCTGGGTTTGTCAGGGACGGTGATGTAAGCGATGATGTTGCTGACGTACGATGAAGACAACACGAGGGTCGCCAACCACCAGCACACCATGAAAGGCCGCGTCCCAGGGGTGGAAGGTAGTAGTGACACCGACTGTTTCAGCAGGACACGGCTAACCCACAGGAAAGTCGATAACATGTCCCCCTCTGAAAGGGAAAAATATGTGTAACAGAAGACCCAAATTATCACACATGCAAAGGAATACAAAGGAATACAAAGAAAGTACAGGCAGTTCCCTTTTCAAAGGAAATTAATACCCAATGGTAGAGAGAGTCTTCTTCTGATAAAATTGGACCAAGGAGAAGTAAAAGAAATCTGATTCTATTATCAATTTTTCGATCATATACCTCAGTATTAATATAATCAATGTGTACAGTCGGCCTCAGGAATTGATACACACACTCTAGGCTTCAAGGGTTTACAACATATAGAAAGTATTATAAGTCTATGTAACTACAACACAACATAATAAATGGTTTGTTGTTTTGCAATCACCGAGTCACTTGGTAGACCATACATTCACTGCAGTCTGTTCACAATAATGACTTCTATTTATGATGAGCCTGTGTACGATTTTCTGTGGCCAACTGTACAGCCACAATCAAATATCCACCAACACTTTCCTCTCATCGTTGTAAATATCTTGGTAATAAAGAACAACACATGTATGATTTTGCAGCACCTCATAATAATAATTGATGGGGTTGAGTTGACGTAAGGTGTTGTATGAATATAGTTTGATATGATAAAGAACAACAAGTGTATGATTTTGCAGCACCTCATAATACAGTAATAAATGAGGGGGTTGAGTTGACGTAAGGGGTTTGTTGTTGTATGATTATATTTTGATATGATACTGATTTACTTGCACGATGAAAGGAAAGTGTCGGTGGTTATTTGATTGTGGCTGTGCCTGCTGTCTAATAAATATGTCCCCAGCTTACTCCTTCTTTACTGACATACCGGTACTCACTTACTGTGGTTATAAACTGGTGAACTGTGAGCGTAGATGAAGATGTGGAAGAAGAGAGAGAGGAGAAGCAGAGTAGCGACCAGAACACTCCAAGTGGCCGGTGTGAAGGGTAGAACACAGCTTGCCAACGAGGGGAAGGCGGGGCAGCTATTTAGTACACGAGTAAAAAATATTAGTAATGCGGCAATGATACCAAAAAAAAAAAAAAAAAAAAAAAAAAAAAAAAAAAAAAAAAAAAAAATAATAATAATAATAATGATGATGAGATTTTGGGCTGTTATGTAGGTCATTAAGGGGGTGCGGAAGTAGGGGACAGGCTTGGGGGGGGAGGTTTGGGGGGTGCAGGAATAGGGAGACAGGCTTAGGGGGGGGGGGTAGAAAGCCTGTTGTCCCCTATTCCCACACACCCCTAACTCGCCCCCTCCCAGGCCTGTCCCCCTATTCCCTGACCCCAACACCCCCAAGCCTGTCCCCCTATTCCCTAACCCCCACACCCCCAAGCCTGTCCCCCTACTCCCTAACCCCCACACCCCCAAACACCCCCGCACCCCACTAACCCCCCCCACAAGCCTGTCCCCCTATTCCCCGCACCCCCCAACACCCCCAAACACCCCCGCACCCCACTAACCCCCCCCCAAGCCTGTCCCCCTACTCCCGCACCCACCTCGACCCCCCCAAACACCCCCGCACCCCACTAACCCCCCCCCAAGCCTGTCCCCCCTACTCCCTAACCCCCAAAGCCTGTCCCCCTACTCCCGCACCCCCCAAAAACCCCCGCACCCCACTAACCCGCCCACCCCCAAGCCTGTCCCCCTATTCACGCACCCCCTTACATCAACACATCTTCCCCCCAGCCTACACAGTTACTATCCTTACTCTTACAGCCGGGTACCTACTTACTGCTATATAGGTGAACAGGGACATAGGGGGATGGAAAATAGGGACATAGGGGGATGGGAAAATTGTCCAACATTCCCATTGACTCGGGAATCGAACCCGGGATCTATTTTTATTACAGATAAGAAAGATACTTGTGAGGGTAACTGATTAAGGTTTTCATGGTCCTTCGAAAATATGAAAACATTGATCATCAGTGCTTATTTAGCTTAATTAGGGGGGTGCGGAATAGGGGGACAGGCTTGGGGGGGTTTAGGGGGGTGCGGGAATAGGGGGACAGGCTTGGGGGGGGGGAGGGGGGTTAGGGGGGTGCGGAGTAGGGGACAGGCTTGG